>BEHA01000046.1:396140-412253 GCA_002897215.1 Eschscholzia californica subsp. californica
TATAGACTATAATATATATAGTTGACAATGTCGAAAGCATTACATAATGCTTAGTTAATACAAACTTCACTCTACATTATACACAATTTCAGTCAGAGTTCAGAGATCTGATGTCACATATTATACGGGGGATTTAGTATTTACACGATAATGATATAATTTTAATAGATGGTAAGCTTAAGGTTAAATAAAATTTCTTTGTGGTTCATTGTGCAGACTAAATGAAGTTATATGCCTAAATACGATCAAATGATGATTCTAGCCCTTATCTTTCTAGTCGACATGAATGTCCTCTCTTTTTCTCTCATAGCATGTCCTTGTCTTCATCACTTCTCTCTAACTGGTCTATTTTTATCATTTTGATCATGAAGTTCAATTAATCTTCTCTCTCTAACCAACCCGATTAAGCTTCAATTGATCATTTCTTTGATTTGTCTTCTGTTCATTATGTATTATGTCTGTTCATTATGTATTATGAACAACATATCGTGCTTGTAGCAAGACTATGTAATCGTCATATTAGTTGAGAGCCCAACTTAAGAACCATCCAACCTAATTGGTAGAGGGAACACATATGTTCTCTATTTTTGAGAAAAAATATTATTTTTGTGTAGTCAATAAACTCTCTCTTTCTATTAATTTTTTCTTACACGATGTACTAATTATCTTAAATATCAATTAATTCGAAATGAAATTTTTAGAGGAAGGTCCAAAAAATAGATCTTATTGATAAAATAAATCCACTATTAACACAAAATAGGCTAAAAGTCCGAAAAATATAATTTTTGAAATACGCAAAACAAATCATTTTTGCACACACTACATTTCCAAATAAATTATTTTTGCATGCCATCATTATCTTATTGCATTAAACTAACGTAAATGGCTCTATACATTTTACTGTTGAACTTCACACAATTTGGTTTGTGTTGCATACAAAACAAACATATTTTTACACATATCTATACATTCACTAAACAATCAACACATAAATGACACATTTGTGTATTTGTGCAATGCAAAAACAAATAATCAAAAGAAATAGATTTTTTTTTACCTATTTTATGTTAAATTTGGACCTTAAACCCAATATTCGTTTTATTTTGGACTAATCGCCCACGACACATGTGGGTTTGAAACCAATCTTGTCATTCTTTCCTTCTTGTAGTACAATTCAATAGCGTGTGGTAGGGGGTGCAGGGTCTGCTCCCGCACAGGTTCCCCCACCACATGAGTCCCAATTTTTTTTTACTCTCTTGTACTTGTATAAGGCTAGAGTTACCCAAAGGCCCACGTGAGAAGTTATTAAGTTGGTGGTGACTCACAACCCTAGTTACTTACTTTTCCAATTTCACTTTCCTCTCTCCCCTTTTGGCTATATAATATTCTCTATTATTACCTTCTGTCTAACCAGTAATCCAGTACCCACATTGGACGAATTATTGGCTCCTTGTTACCTTATGTCTCTCTAGCCATGCACATCAAGTAAGTCTTCTTTCTCTAGAGTATGTAAAAACTGACTAACTACTACTGCTCACTTAGTTTTGTTTGTTGTGATAAGCAATAAAAAGTAGAGATTGACTGTAAAGGTTTAATTGAATATTTTGTTCAAAAAATGTGAGGAAAAAAAAAATATCAAATAAGAATATTAAATATAATCATTTAGTTCAAAATACGACCTTCAGATTCAATTTGTTGATGGAGTATTTTTTTCTATAGTTATATTATTTAAAATTTTATGTTTATTAATCTGTGTGAAAAAAATTTATGTATGTAAAAAGTCCCGTTAATATTTTGGCACCCGACCCCCAATTTCTCAGCCATGAGCCACGCCACTGGTACAATTAAGAGATGAAATAAGTTACGAGGACTATAATACCCTATGGTTTTGAAAAAGCTAAGAATACAGAGGGATCAAAGTAAACTAACATCTCCACTTAACAAAAACTAAAAATCGTTAGCCGACGATAGATGTCCGCTGGCGACTTGTGGTAGAAGAAAGAAAATAAAAATATAAAATGGAGTACTTTAGGAAAGTGGAATATTCTGTTTCTAGCTAATCAAATGTATTGAAAATAAGATCATCCGCATATATGCATAAATGAAGGACTCAGACTGAAAATTGATCACAAGTTAGGAGGTGCAACGAAAAACAACCCAATGATATATTAGTGAATGAAAAAATATTAGGATTTAAATCAATAAAAAAATATAAAAATATTAGATTTTAAATCAATAAAAAAAATGTAAAATAAATGTGAAAGTTGTTCCATCAAAAAGTAATGGCAAAAAGTAGTGACGTCCAGCTCATATGAAAGCAGCATTCGTCACTCCTCGCCCTTACTAGAATTTACGTTTCACCAACCAGAAACATTTTCATACCGAGATTGAAATTCCATGGTCGGGAAAGTTTGAGACATTGATCACAAGTTAGGAGGTGCAACGAAAAACAACCCAATGATATATTAGTGAATGAAAAAATATTAGGATTTAAATCAATAAAAAAATATAAAAATATTAGAATTTAAATCAATAAAAAAATGTAAAATAAATGTGAAAGTTGTTCCATCAAAAAGTAATGGCAAAAAGTAGTGACGTCCAGCTCATATGAAAGCAGCATTCGTCACTCCTCGCCCTTACTAGAATTTACGTTTCACCAACCAGAAACATTTTCATACCGAGATTGAAATTCCATGGTCGGGAAAGTTTGAGACATTGGAAACAAATCAACGTCATGTTTGTGTGCTTTTATTTTGCCGACCTGCTAAATCGTTTTCTTTCCCTTTTTTAAGTGATATAATTCTCTGCAGATATAATTACAAGAACAAGAACTATACTCTTTCATACTTATCTGATTTGGCCATGTAGATATGACTAAATCTCCATTTTAGTCCCCAAATGGTTCAAAAGTCGAATTAGAGGTCACAAAATGAGTTTGTCTCTTGTTGGGGCAAAATGTGAATGGACCTAATATTTGGCTAATGACCCCCCACAATTAATGTCATATCATTTCAATGACTTTTTTTTTTGTTGAAAACATTACAAATGAATTGAACTTAGTAATTTGTTAATCTTATCTAAATGATAATCTTATTTATAATGTTATGTGAAATTCGACTAATTGCAAGAACTTAGAGGGTAAATAACAAAAGAATATCAATAGTGAGAAGTTGGAGATTGAAGTTCAAGATAGAAAATTAGTTCTCTTTGACTTTAGATATATGATTCCCCCAAATCCCCAACCATATCATCCACTCTGCAAAACTTATCATAATAGATCCTCTCTTTCTCTCTTTAGGAGATCCTATGCTATCTTAATTGGATACCCCAAATAAAATTGTCATATAAATTTCACAATCATGCATCAAAGAGTGAGTACCCAATACAACAACCAGTTAGATAAGAGGAAAAGAGAGGCCTAATAAGACCAAATGGGCAAAGAAAAGGAAGGAAAAATCATGACTAGTGTGATATTTGAGATGGATTTTTATGTGATACACCCCTCCCATCCCAAATCTCTCCATATCCTCAACAGGGGATTTTTCTAATGAATAATTACTAGATGAGATGAAAATATTCTTTGCTACCCTGACCCTCTAGTACTCTACAATAATAGATAGACTATGTTTTTCATCTTCTTTTCACTATTTTTGGAACATACGGCGGATGCCCATTCTTCCAATCACCACAAATATTTTGTTGTTCTTTCAAAAATTATTTTGGGAGCTACCTATGTGCTAATGACATTAGCCTAATGTCATTGCGTTCTTATTGACTTGTATAGTTAAGGCGTCAAATAAGTTTGAAGTAAGAACTTTCAGTATTTGGATATTGATTTTAGAGTTTTGGATTCGTACATTAATCTCAACATTTGTATATGCTAATTGCGCAATACTCGGCCTTAATGCTACTTCTAGAAATTGTAGGTTGTTTTTCTAATGTCCAAGAGATCAAATGGTTTCCCAAATAAAAGCACCCGCTCGAGATGGATCTTGGAGAATTCGGTTCGCCATCCTACTGAGACATCTTCTTGGCACATCGACACACCGTGACGGAGTGAGTACAGGTTTGGGACGGATTGAGTCAACCTTGCTTAACAAGTCTAACGTACTCATTCATCTAAAATTGGACATTTAACTTGAAAATTTAGCTCTAAAATTGTTCACATTACCCAAATCATTCATCTTTAAGACTGTAGTTCAAGTCCTGGGATTTTGTGAAGTCTTCTTGTGGGGCTTTTCTTGCCTTTGCATCTTTTTTTTTTCAACCTCCCCGTTGTCTTACTATTAAATTCTGCCTTGCCAACTAAACCTGAATGTCGTGGTGATCATCTATGTTTGCACAATGGTACGCTGGACGGTTCTCCGTATCATCTTTCTGCTAAGGATTAAGGATTTTCATCTTATCAACACCAAGTCAGGGTGGAAAAACGATAGGGACAAAATTTTCTTTATTAGCCCCCGAGCAAGCGACGAAGTTTGGGGTGCGCAGACAACCATTAAAGGTGTAGACAGATAATCAAGCTCTTCTGCCTCTGGAGCTAGGAGAGCTCTCATCCCCTAATTGAAGGGATATTAGCGAAGTACCCTGAAGCTCAGACTTATCATTCTTCACATCTAACCAAGCAAAAGTTCGTTGACGCTTAACTTCTGCTTGCTCTTCAATCCTCGTAATTTTCTTATCGTTAATTTTATGGACTTCCCAAATATCCCTAGAACAATCGTCCTTGTTGCCTTTGATTTGATTGCTTCTTACCTCCTATTGATAACTTGATGCTTAGCAGGAATATTAATAGAATCTTTATGATCATAGTTGTTAGAATAGTTATATAGTCCCACATACTGCAATTGTTAAAACTTCTCTCTTGCAAAACTCTTTATAAAGACCTTATGTAATAGGTAGAGATATCAAGTCAATTCAATACAATTCTCTTTTCTTTCATGGTATAAGAGCTTAAGTTTCATTCTTGGAAATAATTAGTCAATAATAGTCTTCCGCTTAGCCAGCGGCGGGTAGTCCCATTAATGGCTACCTCCCGCCAGACTTTCGCCGGATTTTAGCTTATGTTTCAAGTGTATTTTTTTTTCCAATAAGAGCAGTTCTCTTCTATCATTCAAATCTAATCATTATTCGATACTTTTCTCAATAGTATTTGATAATGATGTAGATAACAAGAAAAAGAAAGATCAAAACAAGAGTAATTTGTTGAAGAAAACAAAAGATAAGCTCTTAAATGATCTCAAACATTTCAAATGCCTCAAGTTTTCCACAATATGAATCCTATGTAATGTGCATCATGTTGGGTTTTGTAGTCTCTAAGACTAATAACTAGTGTTATAAACAGAATCTCAAACATATATGTTTAACACTAGATAACCAGGATCATAGCAAGAACTAAAGATGAACTAGAATTGGGAAAAATTTACCTTAATCGCAATTTTTCCCTCGAACCTTTCCAATCGCGTGTGAAGATCGAGAGCTCCAATTGTCGCTCATCTACTTGAGACACCGAGTATGTTAATTCGATCGCCCTTCCTTAATGCAGCTAGGACTTAATGGAAGGTTGGGAAGAACCTTTCTTCTTGACTAGATATATAGAATGAAAGTTTTTTCTCTAAAATCTCTTCTCTCTCCCTGAGCTGTTAGAGAGAGATGATTTTCTCTATGAGAAAATTCCACACCTTTTTTGCTCTCTAACTGGTCCTTATATAGAAACCCTAATAATAAGAGTCTCACTCAAATTAGGTTTCTATTCGGGCCACAGAAAAGATATTACCCAAAACGCCCTTTTAGGGTAATTAGGGTTTCCCCCTTAAGTGTTGTCGGCCAGAGTAGCCTACTATGGGCTTGGCCGGCCCATTCACCTTGGTCGGCCATCACATGGCCGGCCCAATGAGCCTTGCTCCGGGCACCCCTTTCGAGCCCGATTCTTTCTATCTTTGTTTCGAATCTCCATTCGAACCCTTTTGGCCTATTTAGTTGGATCTAATCCATCTTAAGCCTAGCTCCCACTAGTCACATTTCTCCGATCAAGTCATCACTCTTATGTGTAATTCGTTGTAGGATCCGGTTTATGTTAGCTGCGAATCACTGAAGTGATCCGACGATCGTAAGCGGCTTCTAGCAAAACATTACGATCCTTAATTGGACCAGACTTTATGATCTTCAGTATTAGGTCATCGTTATCCTAGCTGACAAATTGATCGCATTGCCATCTTGGTCGAAGGACACGCCTTCGGGAGGACATCTCCTTCAGTCCGCACGGATATATCCTTCAGTCTCCCACTTGTACTTAGAACAAGTGCAATGCTCGATTCCCATGTCGCTTCGTATCTCATCTGATATGTTATACCTTTCATACTTTCTTGATCTGGAGAACAGCTGTCAATACAAATGATTAACTATTAATCCATTTGAGTGCGGCCACACATTTTCCAGTTGCTTTTCCTCAAGTGGCCTGGAGATACTAGTCATAACCTAATAAGAGGACATAATCCAGTCTTCTACTCCCACTTAACTTCATGTCTATCATGTCTCACCCAGTAATCCGCTTTTATAACCTCCTTTTACATCACATGTTTGGCGGTACCAAAGTTTGACATTCCTTACATAACATGAGTGGAGTACTCATGTTTAAAGAATCTCTCCATTCTTGCCTATGAGAGTTATGACGTCTTTCATCACTTGAAAAACTCTCATGTTTGGGTTATCCCGTGTATATTCCCAATCATACACCCATGTAATTGACTTGAATACCATATTCCTATACCCCATGAAACTGCGCTATTAGTCAATCTCACATGCTAGTCTTCTTAAGTCATTGGTGTCCATTGCCTGGACTAGGGACTTAATAATGAATCTATTCCAAGTTCACTTAGTAGAGTTTCAACTTTCAATTACCAGATCACGTATTTGATAAGCGTACTTGAAATCCTTCATTATTTTGGACTGTCGCTTTAACACTAAACTATGATTTTAACAACGAGACAACTAAGTTATTTCATTTATTGAATGTAGCCAATCGATTACATAAAGTCCTTTATTAATCGAATTACAAACTGTTAAAGCCATTCTACAATGCGCTTTATACCTATGCCCTTCTTATGACTCTCATGTTTGGGTTGAGGTAGTGGTTTAGTTAACGGATCCGTTACGTTGTTATCCGTATGGACTTTGCAAATGACCACATGACGCAGCGGAAAATTCCGGAAAGAATTAGAACTCCGTCTAAAACTTATAGAACCCAGAAAAAAGTCTTTGATCTTCGTCTAAAGACTATAGAACCAAAACTAAGAAGATTTAATACTAAAAAGTTGAACTTTATTGATAAACTTCAATGAATAAAACAACTCCTAGACCCCCTTTATATAGACTTAGGGTTTCCTTAATCTAATCAAACTCAAATAACAATTTCTAATAAATAAAATACTACTTTCCTAAACCTAATCAAATTCTAATAACAACTTCTAAATAAATAAAATACTAGAATCTAAAACCTAAAAGCTTTCCTAAAAAATATAAAACTGCTAAAAAAAATATTTCTCTACGAACAAAAATATTATACTACTAAAATAACTAGATTTTAAGATATCCAAGATACTTGGAATATCTCATGAAAATCTCCCTGCATCACCACATCTTTTCGCTCTGTGATATCCCTTATCACGTGGTACTTCCTTTGGACATGTTTGGATTTCTGGTGTGCTCTCGGTTCCTTAGCTTGGGTAATAGCTCAATTGTTGTCACAATATAAAGCTATTCCGTTTTCTATGCTAGGAACGACACCGAGTTCAGAGATAAACTTCTTAATCCAAAACTCCTTCCTTGGCTGGTTCCGAAGCAGCTAGATATTCTGCTTCTGTGGTAGAGTTTGCTACAGTAGTCTATTTAGAGCTTTTCCAGCTTACTACTCCTCCATTCAGGCAAAAGACATAACCTGACTGCGTTCTGAAATCAACTTTTTCCGTTTGGAAACTCGCATCCACATGGCCTTCCACGATTAGTGCTTCTTTCCCGCCATAAACCAAGAAGGGATCTTTTCTCATTCTTAAGTACATTAGGATATTCTTAGCTGCGGTCCAGTGATCTTCACTTGGATCTGATTGGTAACGACTACACATGCTCAAGGCATATGAGACGTTTGGGCGAGTGCAGATCATGGCGTACATGATAGATCCTATTGCCGAAGCATAAGGCACCTTAGTCGTGCGTGCTTGCTCATCTAGGTCACGAGGACTTTGAGTTTTGCAAAGTACCGTACCATGCGTCATGGGTAGAAATCCTCTCTTAGAGTCTTTCATCTGGAATCTCCCAAGAATCTTATCTATATAAGTTTCTTGACTGAGTCCAATCATCCTCTTCGATCTATCCCTATAGATCTTGATTCCAAAATGTATTCTGCATCTCCTAGGCCTTTCATTGAGAAACACTTCCGTAACCAGTCTTTTACTGATCCTAACATCGGAATGTTGTTTTCAATGAGCAGTATGTCTTCTACATACAGGACCAAGAAAACTAGGTCGCTCCCACTAACCTTCTTGTAAACACAAGATTCTTCTTCGTTCTTCATAAAACCGAACTCTTCGATTCTCTTGTCGAATCGAAGATTTCAACTCCTGCTTGCCTGCTTTAATCCATAAATGGATCTTTGAAGCTTGCAAACTTTTCCAGCATCTTTGGTGTCTGCAAAACCCTCAGGTTGTGTCATGTCATATCCTCTTTTAAATCTCCATTTAGGAAGGCGATTTTGACATCCATTTGCCATATCTCATAATCATAATGAGCTGCAATTGCTAAAATAATCCGAATGGAATTAAGCATCGCGATAGGGGATAAGGTTGCATCGTAGTCTATACCATGAATCTGTTTGTAACCTTGTGTGATGAGTCTAGCTTTGAAAATGTTAATGTTCCTTCCTTGTCTGTTTTCATCTTGAAAATCCATTTGCATCCAATGGGCGTGACTGCATCAGGCAAATCGACCAAGTTCCAAACTTGATTCTCAGACACAGATATCATTTCGGATTTCATGAGTCCAAGCCATCGGAATTTGGGCTCGTCATAGCTTCTTTATAGGTGCTAGGTTCATTATCCTCGACTAACAGCAGATATGTTCGTTGAGATAACTCAGTTAGCCTTGGGGACCAACGTGGGGCTTGAACAACTGGTGAGACACTCTCAACTCCTTGAGGGTTCTTCTACGAATCTAATTCGCCTTGCGCAGGAGGATCTCCGAGATCTTCCATCTCTTCCTCACTTTCCCTTTCAATCAGCTCTGAATAGGTGGGAATCACGACTTCTGACATCGGTACATCAGTGTCAGTTTGTTGCTTAGATCGAATTTCTTCGATTTCTATATTTCTCTAACCTGTCTTCTTGGAAAGAAATTTTTTTTCAAGGAAGACACCATCACGAGCAAGAAACACTTTGTTCTCTGATGGGTTGTAGAAGTAATAGCCCCTAGTCTCTTTTGGATATCCCACAAAGAGACATTTGTCTGATTTGGATGTTAGTTTATCTCTTTGTAAACGCTTTACAAAAACATCGTAACCCCAGACTTTGAGAAAAGACAACTTTGGAACCTTTCCAAACCATAACTCATATGGTGTCTTTTTTCATAGCTTTTGGCGGAGCACGGTTAAGTGTGAAAGTAGCCGTTTCAAGAGCATGCCCCCAGAAAGTGTTAGGAAGACCGGCTAAGTTCATCATCGATCGAACCATGTCTAACAAAGTTCGATTTCTCCTTTCGGACACACTGTTCGTCTGAGGTGTTTCTGACGGCGTGAGTTGGGATACTAACCCGCAATCCCTAAGATGATTCTCAAACTCTTGACCCAAATATTCACCACCTCAGTCCGATCGAATGGCTTTTATTTTCTTGCCAAGTTGATTCTCTACTTCATTCTGAAATTGTTTGAACATTTCAAACGATTCTGACTTATGCCTCATTAGATATATGTAACCATATCTAGTGAAGTCGTCAGTGAACGTGATGAATTACCCAAAGTTACCTCTCGCTAGTGTACTCATTGGTCCACATACATCCGTATGTATCAGTCCTAATGGTTCACTAACCCGATCACCTTTCCCTTTAAAGGGTGAACATGTCATTTTCCCCATTAAGCATGATTCACATGTATAGTGTGATTTTAAATCACAAGAACCCAGAAGTCCATTTGCATGAAGCTTCTGCATGCGTTTCATGTTAATGTGCCCTAAACGACAATGCCAGAGATAGCCTTGGTTCGAATCAAGAGTACGAAGCCGTTTCGTGTGTATGTTCAGGATTTCGTCTTCTATGTTCGTAACATAAAAAACCATTACAGAGTTTAGCACTGGTAGAGAACATCTCACCTTTGTATAGAGAACAACTTTTGTTCTTTATTACTAGATGATATCCCTCTGTCGAGAACTGACACAGAGATGATGTTCTTTGAAATAGGTGGTACACAATAGCAATTATGTAACACCAATATCAATCCAGTTTCTAAACTAAGATGATATGTTCCTACAGCCATAGTAGCAACTCTTGCCTTGTTTGCAACTCGTAGAACCATCTCGCTTTATCAAATACTTTAGCCCATCTGAATTCGTAATTAAATGAGCTCCACATCCGGTATCAAATACCCATGACGGGGAATCAGCCATATCTGCCAAATTTACCTCTATAATATAGGCACTGATTTTCTGATTACTTACTGGTATCTCTACTACGTTTTCTTTGTTCGAAGTCTCAAGAGCACTTTTGAGTCCTTCTCCCAATTAGAAAGTCATACAGATCCACCTCTTCCTTCCCAAGGAGTGAATCTAATTGTGAACTAAAATTATTATATGTCATTCTACTCTAACATAAAACAGAAAAAGGATGTTGCTAATTACTACATTCAATGTTCGCAAAACAGTTTTGCCATATTATTCAATGAAAACCGCCTCCTTTTGAATAATACGATTACAAGATCTCATTTCTTCGAAGTTAAGCGTACTAGGGCATTACCCGTAACTTCTTCGTTCTGGGTGAGTAAACTCTTCACTGATCATACTCATATGACTCTTGGTTGATGAGTTTCACACTTGAGTGTCAAACTCACCCTTTGCCTCGAAGTCCAAAACCCTTTTGCTGACTCGATGAGAATAACTATTTAGACATGTAGACCTCTTCATAGGTCTACCCGTATTGTCCCGACTCCCGAGGTAAAAGATGGCATCCTGCGGAGGCAGACCCACCATCGATGAACAACCAATAGGTGTCTTAATCTGGGTAGTCTTTACTCAAAATTCTTTTTGGGGACTTTTACGTTTCTATCATGCATGCATTACTGTGAACTCTTAATCATCTTTTCAAAAACTATTTTCAAAAACCCGAAAATCCAAAGTTTCTATGCTTTGAAACTCGTTCAAAACTCTATTCGATTACGTATAAATAAAATTTATATCTAAATCTTTATTCAAACATAAACTTCTAATCAATCAAGTTCGAATCTAATTCGTCTAGTCAAAGTTAGTTTGTGCAACCGGCTCGTGATGCCACTGTGGGTTTTGTACGTCTCTAAAACTACTAACTAGTGTTGTAAGCGAAATCTCAAACATCTATATGTTTAACACTAGATAACCAGGATCATAGCAAGAACTAAAGATGAACTAAAAATCGGGAAAAACTTACCTTAATCGCAATTTTTCCCTCGAAGCTTTCCAATCGTGGGAAGATCGAGAGCTCCAATTGTCGCTCTTCTACTTGAGACACCGAGTAGGCAAGTCTGTCAATGGATATCCGAATATTCGACATCCGCATCCGTATTCGAATTTTAAAAAAATATCCGAAATTTCGGATTCGGATACGGATTCAGATATTCCTTATCGGATATCGGATACGGATACACTCATATTCGATCCGATTAATATCTGTATCTGATAAAAAATATAGAAAATTAATAAAAATTTAAATTTATTCATAATAATATATAAAATGTATGAGTGAGATTTATTATTTAGATCTAATGGTTAAAAATTTAAAGAAAAAAATTTGAAATTTTGTTAAAGTTTCGGATATCAGATATTATCCGATATCCGTTAATATTATCGGATTCGGATATTGATTTCTAATATCCGTCGGATAATTATCGGATTCGGATATTCAGATAACTTATCGGATTCGGATACAGATATGCCTATATCCGATCCGATAAGTTACCGTTTACAGGCCTACGAGTAGGTTAACTTGTTCTCCCTTCCTTAATGTCTTCTAGGACTTAATGGAAGGTTGAGAAGAACCTTTCTTCTTGACTAGATAGATAAAATGAAAGTTTTTTCTCTAAAATCTCCTCTCTCCCTGAGCTGTTAGAGAGAGATGATTTTCTCTATGAGAAAATTCCACACCTTTTTTGCTCTCTAACTGGTCCTTATATAGAAACCCTAATAATATAAGAGTCTCACTCAAATTAGGTTTCTATTCGGGCCACAGAAAAGATATTACCCAAAACGCCCTTTTAGGATAATTAGGGGTTCCCCTTAAGTGCGGCCGGCCAGAGTAGCCCACTATGGGCTTGGCCTGGCTGGCCCACTCACCTTGGTCGGCCATCACATGGCCGACCCAATGAGCCTTGCTCCGGACACCCCTTTCGAGCCCGGTTCTTTCTATCTTTGTTCAGAATCTCCATTCGAACGCTTTTGGCCTATTTAGTTGGATCTAATCCATCTTAAGCCTAGCTTCCATTAGTCAAATCTCTCCGATCAATTCACCACTCTTATGTGTAACTCGTTGTAAGATCCGGTCTATGTTAGCTGTGAATCACCGAAGTGATCCGACGATCGTAAGCGGCTTCTAGCAAAACATTATGATCTCTAATTGGACCGGACTGGATGATCTTCAGGATTAGGTCATCGTTATCCTAGTTGACAAATTGATCGCATTGCCATCTTGGTCGAAAGACACTCCTTCGGAAGGACATCTCCTTTAGACGGAACGGATATATCCTTCACATCAATGGTCATTCAAATGAAGTTCTATTTGAGATATCCAAACCAAGAGAAATTCGAAAGCTATTAGAGAGGGGGAAAGAATTCATGGTTTTTTTTAGAATAGTTATATACCCCGTGTTTATCATGAAACTAGACTTATAGTTTTCGAAGATTTGATTTGCTAAATGATGCACCAAGTGCTCGATAGAATGTGTCAAAGAAATCATGCTTATTCTCAAAGATGGTTTTTAAGATTTGATTTGCTAAATGATGCACACCAAGTGGTCGATAGAATGTGTCAAAGAAATCATGCTTATTCTCAAAGATGGTTTTCTTTTGGTGTTTTTCGTAAACATGTTTGTGGATTCGTTAATGGAAAAATAGTTCATTCTCTTACTTGATTTGCTCATACTTCTTATATCCAAGTTGAGAACTCTCAAACTATTGTTCCATTAGTTTTCCATACGACCAAATGAAGAGGAAATAAGAGAAAAGCGTATTAAGAAGAATAGAAGTGGGAAAAATCAAGAATGGTGATTGCTAGTGTTTGAAAAATGATAAAATCAATAAGATCAAGGGTTTGCCTTTTATTGTATTGATGATGGAGTAATAATCATGTGTGAGGACTATTAAAAACCAAGGGAGGAAGAACTTTAAACAAAACCGGACAATGATTAGTAATTGTCAAAACCTGGCAATGGTGCCAACTTCTCTTCAAATAGAGAAGAACAAACAACAACAACAACAAAACCTGGCAATGGTGCCAACTTCTCTTCAAATTGAGAAGAAGGAGAACAACAACAACAACAAAACCTGGCAATGGTGACAACTTCTTTTCAAATAGAGAAGAACAACAACAACAACAAAATACAAGATACAAATACACGAGCAAACTCACAATGATGTCTCTATATCAATAACAAGTGAAACTCTACAAATTTTTTAGCAAAGTCATGAACTTTTCACTAGCAAAAGTCATTTGTTTGAGGGGGATTGTTAGAATAGTTATATAGTCCCACATAGTGTAACTGTTAAAAATTCTCTCTTGTAAAACTCTTTATAAAGACCTTATGTAATAGCTAGGGATATCAAGTCAATTCAATACAATTCTCTTTTGTTTCAATAGTAGTATGATCTTATCTTTGTATATGTCATATGGATATTCGACGCCACCTAGTCTTACGCATAACCATCATTTTTCTCACAAAGGGCAAAACCCAACTTGCCAAGCTTACTTCTATAGATCTCCGGTTCTAGGATTTAGGTCGTACAACTGACCCAGATCCACTCTTTTGCAGGCCTTTTAAGTCGTGAAAGAGTTCAAGGTGCCTAAGAGGCTCGTGGTAACCGTTAGGAAGTAACTTGACTGGGATGAATATCTATTTGTACGTCTTTATTTCTTTCCCAAATTAATTCAATTACCAAATGTTCATGTTGTTAAACCATAGAAATTTTGAAGAGTAAGGAAAGGAGAAACAAAAGTATTTGACGGAAGAGAGTAAGAATTTAGAATTTCGGGATTGCAGAGAAGAGATTATAGAGAGTGAGAAGTGGCTATCTTCGAAGCAGAAGGTCGACTTAAGACAAAAGAAAAACTACAACCGCTACAAGATATATACAACACATTATACATTGTATATTTCTTTTTTTATTTTTCGACGAATTAAAACCAATTGACAATCTTGTTAAAAACACAAAAAATAAAATACATAAATTTTGGTCCCATTTCCTTATTAGTCTTCAAGAACAATAAAATACATACTCCAAGAACTACAACAAATTCCTTATTCAAAACTTATAACTTCAACTCAATCTTCATCTTCTATCTCTTTAGGAATAGCGCCAAAATGCTCTTTCAAGATATCAACAACCAAAGGAACTAAATCCTTCATAGGAACCGATTTCTTATAAACATCACCCAAATGTGAATCACTTCCAATTCTTCCACCTAAATAAACATCAACTCCTTCACACATCTTCCCATTCTCATCTCTTGCCATACATCCCATAAACCCAATATCAGCAACTTGTACCTGCGCACAAGTATTCGGACAACCTGTCCAATGCATTCTTACTGGTCGAGTTACATCGACTATCTTTTCAACTTCCTCTGTTACCCTCACTGCTCGAGCTTTCGTTTCGATAATGGCTTGACCACAGAATTGACTACCAGTACATGATACTAATCCTTTCATTAGTATAGGTGGTTCGGGCGAAAATCTTTCTTTAAGTAATGGCTCATTGAGTAACTTCTCGAGTTTTGAGTTTTTAATATTCGGAATTATGATGTTTTGTTCGACAGTTAGACGTAGTTCACCTGACCCGTACTCGTCAGAGAGACGAGCTAGCTCGTTTAAGTCATCAGCTTCGACTCGACCCACTGGGATATGTATGCCTATAAAGCTTAAACCTTCTTGTTTTTGTGGGTGAACACCAAAGTAGTCTCTCCTTTCCCATTCTTTCTTGACTAGTTCCTCTTTAGATTCTCTTTCTAGTTCTTGTGTCATTCTCTTTTCTACCTCCGATCGGAATACCTCTATTCCCTGCATTTACGTAACTAAAGTAAGACGCGAGTTCCATAAATTCAGACAGACAATTGTTGAAGGTAAGGACTACTTACAAGTTCGTCGATTAACCACATCATTCTTGTTTTTTGCCGATTTCCTCTGAAACCAAGGTCTCTATATGCCTCCAAAACAGCTTTGCAAACTGGAACTACATCTTCTGCTGAAACCCAAGCATCAAGAGGTACGGCCTCTGCACAACGTTTCGCACTAAAGAATCCTCCAACTAGTAAATTGAATCCAAAGCGCCCATTCTTTGTTGCAGGCATATAAGCAAGATCATTGATATGAGGATGCTCGTAAAGATCGTGAGTGCCTACTACACATACATTCCATTTCCTTGGCCTGGACACATTAATAAGCATTTCAAACATAATTATATTCTGCTTAAGTTTAGTACTTTGGAGAATTACAAGTTTAGGTAGTGGTTGTTTTTCTTAATTCCGATCTGACTCGTCTGAATGGTCTGAATCTTCTAAGTCGAGTTGATTTCAGAATGTTTGTTTGTGCTTGACTCATGCATCAAATGCATCCAAGTCTCGGGCGTCCCAGGCCGTCCCGAGCCAAGTCTCGGGCGTCCCAGGCCGTTCTTGGCT
>BEHA01000046.1:433148-447185 GCA_002897215.1 Eschscholzia californica subsp. californica
TGGATATTTAATGTTAATCTTTATTTCCAAAACTTATATTTTTCTAAAGTAACCTACCAAATCAATGGATATTTACCTAAAACTAGTTTCTCTCTCCCAAACACGAGTTTCTCTTTCTGTAACTATATGCTCTTTGAATTCAAGAAAATATATTATTTCCAAAACTGATATTTGTCTAAATTAACCTACTAATTCAATGAATATTTACCTAAAACGAGATGCTCTCTCCCAAAAACGATTTTCTCTCTCTATAACTCTATGTTCTTTGAACTTTAAGAAAACATGAATTTGTGATTTGTTTTTTATCTCTACCTCGATCCAATTAAACATCAACAAATTCTTTTGTGAGGTTAAAAAGCAAACTATTTTGCTAGCATCTTACTGTTGCTACTAGCATATTTTACATTCTACTAGCATCTGATGAATGAATTGGACAAAGTAGTTTAAAAAGCAAATACTATTTAGCTAGCATCTTATTGATTCTAATAGCAATTTTTACATTCTATTAGCATCGGTTGAATAAATTTGAATACAGTAGTTTAAAAGCAAGAATATTTTGCTAGCATCTTATGAATTTGTTACAATAGGTTAACAAATACTTTTTAGTAATTTTATGAAAGAATATTTATGGTGGATATTTAATGTTAATCTTTATTTCCAAAACTTATAATTTTCTAAAGTAACCTACCAAATCAATGGATATTTACCTAAAACTAGTTCTCTCTCTCCCAAACACGAGTTTCTCTTTCTGTAACTATATGTTCTTTGAATACAAGAAAATATATTATTTCCAAAACTGATATTTGTCTAAATTAACCTACCAATTCAACCTATATTTACCTAAAACGAGATGCTCTCTCCCAAAAACGATTTTCTCTCTTTGTAACTCTATGTACTTTGAACTTCAAGAAAGTATGAATTTGTGATTTGCTTTTTATCTCTACCTCGATCGAATTAAACATCTACAAATTCTTTTGTGAGGTTAAAAAACAAACTATTTTGCTAGCATCTTACTGATTCTACTAGCATATTTTACATTCTACTAGCATCTGATGAATGAATTTGATAAAGTAGTTTAAAAAGCAAATACTATTTAGCTAGCATCTTATTGATTCTAATAGCAACTTTTACATTCTATTAGCATCGGTTGAATAAATTTGAATACAGTAGTTTAAAAAGCAAGAATATTTTGCTAGCATCTTATGGATTTGTTACAATAGGTTAACAAATACTTTTTAGTAATTAAAATATATTATGTGAAATTGTTTTTGTTACATTTTCAGTATTTTACTAGCATTTTCTTGATTCTGTTACCATCTGATATGAATTTGTTACAATAGGTTGATTCTAATAAAATTTTATGCTGGTAGAATCTTATCGAGTCTAACAACATTTTTAACATTTTATTTTAACGTTTGTTTTTTCTTACTCTTCACTACTGTAGATGATGAATGAAACCATCAATCGATTCTCTCTCTCTCCCACTCGATGCTTTCACCTTTTTCACTCGGTTTAATTTGGGCGTCGATGATGAATGAAATCAAAACCTAGTTCATATATTAGAAAGTGACGATGCTCTCTCTCTCTCTTCGGTTTGATTTTGTCCAATTCTAATAGAAATATAAAAGAAAGTATTCTGCTAAACGGTAAAGACAACTATTTTTCCGGAAGGAAAGTTTGTTTTTGAGAAAATCATTTAATGAATCTCTAAATATTATGGTATATATTATTTTAGGTTATTTTTTTTACTTGGGATAGGTTAGGCAGTAAAAGAGAATGAGAGGATAGACATGTAATTTACTTTGAGTGGATTTATTTTCTATTTCATATTATCTTTGGTCTCTAGACTCATTGATCATGCGATTTTGGACTTAAAACACATCCCCCGAAGATTTAATACATCACTATATGACATGTATATATTATGAGTTAATTCCTATATGGCCCCCTACTTTGTGACCAGCTTCCTTTATAGCCCCCTTTTTTCGTAAATTCAAATATGACCCCCTATTTTCAGGTAAATGTCATTACTACCCTTCCTAATTCTAAATTTAAAACATTAAAACAAAATTATTTCCACCTCACCCCTCTCTCCCTCCACCTCATCTCACCCTACACCTCATCTCACCCTACACCTCACCCTTCTCTCTCTCTCCAATTCACCTCTCTCTCTCTCCAACTCACCTCTCTCTCTCTCTCCAACTCACCCATTTCTTCTCCGGTGAGGTGGCCGGCCGGAAAATTACCTCACCGGAGAAGAAAGGGGTGAGTTGGAGAGAGAGAGAGAGGTGAGTTGGAGAGAGAGGGGTGAGTTGGAGAGAGAGAGAGAGGTGAGTTGGAGAGAGAGTGGTGAATTGGAGAGAGAGAGAGAGAGAGAAGGGTGAGGTGTAGGGTGAGATGAGGTGGAGGGAGAGAGGGGTGAGGTGGAAATAATTTTGTTTTAATGTTTTAAATTTAGAATTAGGAAGGGTAGTAATGACATTTACCTGAAAATAGGGGGTCATATTTGAATTTACGAAAAAAAAAAGGGGCCATAAAGGAAGCTGGTCACAAAGTAGGGGGCCATATAGGAATTAACTCATATATTATTTACATATTTTGGTTGTCTAACTGGTCAATAATGTTCACATCAATTTCAAAATCCTAGAGGTCCATGATTATTAAACTTGAGTTATTTAGGTAAAAATAACTTAATTCGCTTTAGACCCGTTCTTGTAATAGTTCAAATTTTCGTGGTCAATTTTCAAAAAAAGAAAAGGCTTATTTGGACCCTACTAGTCATATAAAAATTTTGGGCATTGCATGAAGTCTTAAAGTCTATTTACTTAAAATCTTAAATGAAATATCTGGAAAGATCGGAATGATGTAAGGCTCCCTCATGTGATTTAGTTCAATCTTGTTTTCAGTTCGACTTCCATCTATGGAATCCCAATCCCCATAACTCAACAAGGTCCAACCTTCGACTATTCATCGTCTACACAATACTTGGNNCCCCCCCCCCCCCCCCCCCACCGTCCACTTAAATTAAAATTAACGTGGATGCGAGCTTTACAACTATAAGATCATCATGTGCAGCAATCGCAGAGACCAAGATGGAACCATTCTGGCCATTGCCTCAAAGATTTTAAATGAGCATTCGAGTGAGTTCGCAGAAGCCCGGGCTTTCTTACTAGGAATTGACCTTGCGATTCATTACCGCTTCAACAGAGTCAATATTGAGGGAGATGCTGAAACAGTTATCCATGGTATCACATGTCATTCAGATGACACACCTTGGCGTCTCCGTCATGTTATGAGTGATATTAAACACAAAAGTTCTTTTCTCGAGTCGACATTGTTTAGCCATTGTTATAGGGAATGTAACTCCCCTCCTCATGTCTTTGCTTCTTATGTTCTTATGCATAATCTATCGAGTTTTTTGGGATTCTTCAGTTACACTCGAACACTTTGTAACTTATCTCCTTAGTGAAACAAATTAATGAAGTTTTATCTTCTTTGTCAAAAAAAAAAAATTAAGTGAAATTGCTTGGTTTAGTTTTCATAAAAATTTACTTATGGCCTTCTAAATGATTGATCCAAATCTATATAATAAAGCAGAAGGGAAAACGATGACTGGACAAACATCATATTTTAATAAAAGATATTGTCTAGAAGCCCTTCTCAAAATTTAAAATACAGTTCTTTTTAGAAATAAAATCACCAATTTGAAGAAAAAAATAACCTTGTCAAAAAAAAAAAACTAATTTAAGAAAAAAAGAAACAAAAGATATTTAAATGGTTAAAAAAGAAATTAAATTCTCTCCCTATAAAATAATAACTAATTTAAAGAAAAGGAAACAAAAGAAAATAATAACAAAAAATTAGGTTGTCCTGAATGTAGCAATATTAAACATGGAAAGTCGGGCGAATTTAGAGTTAGAATTTCATCATATTTGTGTCCGTGCCCTAGGACCCAGGATCCCCTAGTAGGTAAATAAATAAGAAAACAAACTCAAGGAGTTAAATCTAGATTAATTGGACTAGTGGGGTCTTTTTTTTTTTAACTGTGGACTAGTGGAGTCTGAAAATCCAACAATAATCCCATGGATCTTTTAGTCATATCAAACCCGACCCGATTTGTTTGTGAAGAAATGTGTAGTCAACGGTCTGTTATTCATTTGTTCGAAAGCTTGGCCATTACGCTATGATAGTTGTCCCCAGGTGGGGTGGGGTTGGGTTACTGGGTTTGGTTTAGGAGACCCGTATTAAAAGTCAATCCTTCCTTGCTTTTGGCCCACGTATACTTTAAATTGGGTTAATTTTTTTGACCCCCCACTTTGTGTTCAAATAGTCGTTTTGGTCCTCATTTGTATTCAAATTTTAATTTTGGCCCAGAATTTTTTACATTTTCAATTTCTTCCTTTAGTTTATGTTATTAACTTTTTTTTATTCTATTATCTATTCTTCTCTCTTACTTTTCACTTTGTTCCACTTCGTTTCTTTGCTCGCTACTTCAATCGTCGTAGAAAATGACCGTTGACGGACAACTCTTCGTTCGAGAGTGGGGAAGATTCAAACCAGAGTATTCGGTGAGATTAGAGAACTCTGCAAATTATATCTAATGATGTCAAAAAGTAGTTTCTCGGATATCTCCTAAAAAACATCATGAGCTCTACTGAATGCCCTTTTTCTCCACTATGATATTAAATAAGGTGAACCTGCAGATAAGATACTGCGCCGCTCAAGTCAGTCAAGTGTTGCAGCTTACGAAATAATTCGATGGGAGTGTGAAATAATCGATCTCATTAGGGCAAATTTGATATGTTTATACAAGTTTAAAGGATTGTGGTAAACCACCAACAGTTATGATGCGGTGATAAAGAACCGGCTTGATGGGAGCCACGTGTTATGGTCTTTTGTGAGATAATACCTGATCTAGCGCGTATTTCTGACAATGCCAAATCCTCCAACAATGCCAGTTCGTGTATGAAAAGTGGATCCTTGGCGTCATCTGGTCTTCCGCGTCATTGGCGTTCTCTTCGAGAAGAAGAGCTCTAGGTGTCGAGCTAACTTTTGTAGATTTTTGTGTCTCTATGACTCTATGGTTAAAGCAGCGCTCAGAACAAGGTTGAATCAAATCCACCTTTGCGCTTGCCTCGAGGCACAACTCAAGGTGTTGAGCTGATTTCTGTAGACCTCCCTACTTTATTTCAAGACTTAAGTAGTGCTTAGCGATGGAGCTGATAAGGGTCCACCTATTTGAATGCAACTACAATAGCGCAGTGTTCAAGGTGCCTATAAAACTCATGCTGATCTCCCTACAATCTCTTTGGTCAGAATTAGGTTTAGGTGATAGACTCTTCTCGTTAGACTTGTCAAAGTACCATTAACAGATTTGACTTGTTCTCCATCCACTTGATTTTAGTTTTTCTCTCTCATTATCACACTTTTATCTCATCGCCTCACACATCTTCTCTCTTCATCTTAGCTCACGACTTTATCTTATTCGCTCATCTTGATCATCTTCAATTGATTTGATTTTGGAGGATATTAAAGTAAGAAAGAAGATAAAGACGAGGATAATGAATATTAAATATGCTTTGTTAATCTTGGAAGAAGTTAATAAGAGTAAAGATGGGTTTAGGTTTATTAAAAGTGTGGTATTAACAATGGAATCGGAAAAACCCGCATGTTGATTTTAGAATTTTGATTGCATAAACTTCTTTTTCTTCCAAACTTTTTACATCTACAGCAGAGAAGATCAAGATGAAAGAAGAAGAAGATAAAGATGAGGTAGAAAAAAGAGAGTGATGATTAGATAAAGAAAAACTTATATTAAGTGAAGAGAAAAATAGTTAATCTAATAATGAGAATCTAACAAGTCTAACAAGAGAAGTAGCAGTACCGGAAAAAAAGGGACCAAGTGGAAACAGGGGACAACGTTGGAGGCCAACTGAACGAGTTGGTCATGTTATGGGAGTCATTTAAAATTAACCCTTTGTTTAATTCGTTAAGCTTCTCCACCTAAGTAACATGAAATAGTTGATATGTTTACAATTTTAGAATGTAATGGTTATTTCCTACACCTTATTAGGTTAAAGAGCTTATTATAAATACTATATGCCCCAAAAATGAAACCAAACACATAAAACAAACTTAAATAAAAAACTGAGATGGTTAGCATTTCGGTTAAGTATGGTAATTAACATTGTTCTTTTGATAAGAGCGAACAAATCAAAAAAACATTGTTTCATAAAACAAATTATGTTAAATATGTGACTAACATGTTTTTATTTTCCAAACTGAATTGTTGGTCTGTAAAGGTAGTTTGAAATATCATTTTAATAATCCAAATTATTTAAACCTTTACTTTCAAACAATGTATTATATTAATTTTAATTGTTGTCGTAAAATTGAAGGGAAAGACATATTTCAAATAGTTTGAATACAATTTTTCTTTTGGTTTCGTAAATAAAACATATGGTGATCTTATCCTATTCATGTGATATACCATTGAAGCATTCTAAAATTGGAAATTATTATTATTATTTATTTTTATTTTTTTGGTAATTCCGTTACAATTGGTATACATTATAGATGTGATAAGCTCGACTCAGGGGTGGCCCTGGGCCAAAGTGAACAAAGCGTCGCTTCGGGCCACCGATTTTTAGGGGCCACCAAAACATTAATTTCTTTAAGAAATATAAAAGAAGTCCAACGCTCTAAGAAAATTATAAGGGCCCCATTTAACACTTGTTAAGTAAAAAGGGCCACTAAATTTGATGATCTTTAAATGAATGGTGGGCCCAACAGTTTGTTTGACTTATGAAACAAAAATGCTTTTTAAATATCCAAATCATGAAATTCCAATATCATTTCCTTTCTTCAAGCCAAAATGCCAAACCAGACTGTTTATTCAATTTCTAGAAACAAAGTCTATTGTTCTTTATTGTAAGTTGTTTAATTCCAAAAGTACAAAAAAATATTTTATTTCTGTTTGAGTTAAAAAAAAAAGTTAAACTCCCAAGATGATGGTGATTTGAGAGATTCATGTGGTCGCCTTGAAACCTTTTTCAAGCATAATGGGTCGTATGACATAGACAGACTAGACTTATTTTCTGAACTGAAAGTGTTGAAGCGTCTTTTACCAAATGAGATCAAAAGACCAATTGAAGTGCTAGATTTTTTGAAAGATATGAAAGGTTGTTACCCGACCACATGGGTTTCGTATAGAATTATGTTAACGATACCAGTTACTGTTGCCTCTGCAGAAAGAAGTTTTTCTAAGTTGAAGTTGATTAAGTCTCATATTCGATCTAATATGTCGCTAGAAAGGTTAAATGGGTTAGCTATATTATCTATTGAGAAGGATATGGCTGGCAGTCTTGATTATTTGACTATTATTAGTTACTTTGCATCGAAAAATTTAAGAAGAACAAAATTTCAGTGATTGTAATTATCAAAAAAACTATTTTGTTATATAAATATGATGAAAATATTTTGCGGTACTTACGATTTTCATGTAATACATTTATACGTTTTACAATTTGATAGAAGGGACCACATTTTCAGACCTCGCTTCGGGCCACCGAAAGGTCAGGGCCGGCCCTGACTCTACTACTACCCATACAAACTGAAACAAACCGGTCCTATAGCCCATCTAAATTATGGCCTGAAACCCATCTACATTATTATTAATACCCTCATAATCCCATTTCAAATAACCAAAGATTTCACCTTCTCTGGGATTTGAACTTGAGACCTCCAGGGATTTCTGGAATTTATGTCAACACCTTGCACCACTTGGAAATTATTAGTATTATAATCAAATAATTAATTGTGATTTTGATTTTTCTACTTCAAAGGCATACTTTTACCACTAAACTAAATATAATTAAAATTTGAAGGGTTGCTATACAGATGAATAATTCCCATCTTGATACCAAATAGATATGTAATAAACCACGCCAAAAATAATCAAGAAGACTTTCATCTACATTCTAGCAATAGGTTTACATTTTAAAATTAGAAGTTTTTGCTTTTTGTCTAGATTAGGGTAATCTCTCACGATAAGGCTTCAATTATTTTAAGTTTTTGGATACACTAGATTGATACTTTTTCCAGCAACTTTTCTAAGTTTACTCAACTCATAACAAATTATGGACCAGTTTGTAAAGAAATTGTATTATCATAATCAGCCTTTACAACAATCTTTCATCTCTTCTCTAAATAAAATTACAACACCTAAAGAAAATAGACCAAATAAAAGTAACTCCATTATTTCGACGAGCCATTCAATTTTCATATTCTATTGTAACATAAAAATAGAAAATATCTTTTCCATCTTCTCAAATATCTATCGTGCTTCAGACTATGAAATAAAATAATGAATCGGGTAACCTAATTTTAATTAATACTGCTTAATTATAAGTTAATTTGGTGGTCAAGAATGTGGGACTTATTTAAATGGCATTCAGACAGGGTCAGGTAAGTGAGGTGGGGGACTGAGTCCCATTAAGCAAGTGGACTAGATTCTTGAGGGAAATTTGAGTATATCTATTATATTAGGACGCACCAAAATTTTTTTTTTTTCTTTTTTTGTTGAACAAAGGACGCACCAAGCTTGAGAATATCCAATCAACTAGACCAACTTTAACAAAAAAGAAAAAAAAAAAGAAGATAAAGAAATAACAATTACACCTGCCACTTTAACAAAAAAAAAGTTACACCTGCCACTTGAGCCTTTGAATCAAAAAAAAAAAAAAAAAAACTTTAACAAAAAAAAGAAGATAAAGAAATAACAATTACACCTGCCACTTGAGCCTTTGAATCAAACTATGCAGTCCACTTTATACAATTTCACCGGATGATTTATTTGGGTTGATCACCAAAATCGATAACACCAACCCCATATCAACTACAAAAAAGTCAACTCGTCAAAAAATATTACAAAAGTCATTATAACACATTAGAACGTCACCATGAGTCATTAATTTAATAAGCAATACAACGACCTGACTTTTAAGTTTTCAAACGTCATCAAGAAGAGTCTAAAGTCTATATGAATTATTTATTTATATTCAAGTTCAATAAAACTTAAATTTGCGATTCTGAAATCGAACCGGGAATTAAGTAATGCGTAGTGGGTGTTCAACCACTACACCAAAAAATGATAAACTAGAAAAGTGTTATACAGAAGATATTGGGAAAAGAAAACATAAAATAAATTGAAATTGTTTTTGGCCCTTAGAAGTTTTAGGTCTCCTCCTCCGACCACCACCTTATACCACGACCACCATTTTTTTTTTTTTCTCTCTCTCTCTCTCTTATATCTCACTCACTCTCCCTCTATTTTCACTCTCCCTCTATTTTCACTCTTCCGACAGAGGGAAGAATTACCTATGCCGGAACCCCCTTCGTCTGAGACGAAGGAGAAGGGTTTTAAGTGAAACCTTCTCGACTAAAACGCAAAATCCTATGCTTTTTTAACATGTCGCACCAAAAAAATAACGTATTGTGAACGCCTATTTAAATAGTAAAATAGTTAATAATGTGTTATGAAAAATACAAGATTTCTAGAGTGAGAAAGGAATTTCAAAAACTGGTATGGTCTTTTCAAACAGGGCAGAAACAAAATTTGTGAAACTACATTTTAATAGAGCCTTCAAAAGATTGTCTACTTAAAACTCTAAATGTGCAATCGAATTTGTCAAACATAAAACATAATTTTATACATGTAACATATTGTTCTAGAGAAATAAGCTATCAATGAAGCTCAATCAGATGATGATACGCTCCATCTCTTTGTCCATTTTATCTCTTTCTGGCTAGAAATGGTATTAGTGATGAATTTAATGATAAAATCTTCACTTCAATAGATAATTGAAGGGTTGAGAGCTTGCCCATAGGAAATTGAAGAAGACGAGTTAATATTGATTCACGCGTACAAATTTGTTTGTATTCATAATGTATTATGATGAACAACTATACGTGATGTGCTTGTTTATAACATATTATTATTGTTCTTTCAACAAAAAAAAACATATTATTACTATACAATATGTACGATGACGAAAAACAAAAAATTATTACTGTGTTTGTTCATAAAAATTAGTGCAGGAAGAAATACCAGTTTATATTCGAATTGAAGAACAAAATAGGGTTTTACCATAAGTTTGAATTTTGGACAAGTTATTAACTAAAATATTTTATAAATTAGAAATTAGTTTTTTACTATTTGAATTTTATTTTGATTATAAATGAGATGTATCTTTTTGTGAAATGATTTTACTTTTTTTTTTTTTGAGGAATTACAAATACATTAAACCGAGAAGAATACAAAGTTCCATACAAGAAAGACAAAAAGGAAACCCTAATGTCCTTCAGGGACTAATTAAGTAAAACAGGGGGTAATTGTAGGGTTTTTGTGTATCCTATACACTAACTAGTGTTCTAAGCGGAATCTCAAACATCACATGTTTAACACTAGATTGCCCAGGATCGATATGCATAAACTAATCAATGAACTAGAGAGGGATAAATACCTTAACGCGTTTTTCCCTCGAACCATTCCAATCGCATGCAAAGATCGAGAGCTCCAGTTGTAGCTCCTCTACTTGAGACACCGAGTGAATAGACTTGATCTCCCTTCCTTTCAGACTGCTAGGACTTACTAGAAGGTTGAGAAGAACTCTTCTTCTTGACTAGATTGATAGAACGGGAACTTTTTCTCTATATTCCTCTCTCTCCAATAGCTGGATATTCAGAGAGAGAGAGAGCTGTATATTTTTCCTTAGAGAAAAATCCACACCTTTTCTGTTCTCAACTGACCCAATATATAGACCAACCCTAATTAGAATCTCATTCAGATTAGGTTTTCTATTTTTGGGTCACAGAAAAGATAATTACCAAAATACCCTTTTGGGGTATTTTGATAACCCTTTAAGTGTGGCCGGCCAGGGCAGCCCACCGTGGGCCTTATATGGCCGGCCCACTTACTCTGGTCGGTCATCTCATGGCCGGCCCAAAGAGCCTTCCTTCTATCTTGTCCCGAATCTCCATTCGGACCCTTTCGGCCTTTCCAGTTGAATCCCATCCAACTTTAGCCAGTACCCGTCTAGTCAATTCTCTCCGATCAAGCTACCACTCTTATGTGTAACCTGTTGTAGGATCCGGTCTATGTTAGCCGCGAATCAACTCCTTGATCCGACGATCGTAGTTGGCTTCTAGCAAAGCATTACGACCCCTAATTGGACCGGACTGGATGATCTTTACGTGTGGTCATCGTTATCCTAACTGACAAATTGATCGCATTGCCACCTTGGTCGAAGGACACTCCTTCGGAAGGACATCTCCTTCAGACCGAACGGATAAATCCTTCAGTAATAGCAGACTTCATCACTCTTGATCTGCTGACGCAGCCATATTATGAGCCTCCGTGTTATGTTCTCTGCGACAGTGAGAAAGTGTGATGTGGAAGCAACCAGTTAAAGCGCGTGTCTCTTCCAGATCTACTGAGAGTTACAAAGGGACCGTTAGATTCTCGTCCTTAAGATACTCAATTCAACCTTGTTTGACGTGCGGGAATGACGTGGGAATGGTATGTGATTCCCGGAAATCACATTCCAGATAATTGTTTGGCTTGTGAGAATGGCGTGGGACCGGGAATGTGATTCCCTAAAAAAGGGGCAATAGCAAACTCAGGGGGGAGGTTGGTTTGTGATTCTCATTCCTCCGGAATCACATATATTAACATTTATTAGCAAATGTATCCTTAAAAAATATTGAATTATCAAATTTTAAATTACCGTGTGATATATAAATCATGATTAATCTAGGGTTTATGAACAAAATATAAATTTAGGTAAATTTCCATTTAGGTTTACGAACATAAATTTATTTTAGATAATTTTTTTATTAAGACCTTTATTTATTATCTTTAAATTCTATCCCTTTGGTGTATCGTGTCATTATTTCATATCTAGGAATTTGAATAAACAATACTGATTTTAATATATAACAAAGTTAATGTGTATTTTATTTAGTTTAAGTAAGGGTAAAAGTGAACTTGTACAAATATTTACATTCCTATTCCTTTACGACCCAAACATCTAATTAGGAATATGTCAGAAATCAAATTCACATTCCTGGTCAAACCAAACATCAAACTACAGTAATCTGATTCCTAAGAATCACGTTACGGGAATGTGGTTCCTGAGAATCACATTCCAATCCCGCGCGCCAAACATGGCCTTAGGGCTTTAGCATCAGACTCGAGTATAAATGAGGCAAGACCCATTTCTTCATCCAGAAGAAGCCCCTACTTTACTCCTTGGATTTCGCTGTGAAGTGGCGATTTTGGTGCGAAAGTTGAGCTCTTTGATTGAATAATTGTTCCTGTGGCATCTCTTGTTATTGCTGATGCCGATGCCCCATTCAATCTATACGATCCATTTGTGTTGATCTTGATCTGGTTACTTCGGGGAGGTAACCAAGCTCCAACTTGCATGTCGTTAGAATTGGAAGAGGATGAGAGGGTTCTGATACGTACCTGAGCTCATTCATTGTAGTCCACCAACATCTCCTGAGATCGAGTTTGTGGCCATTAATGATGTGGTTGTTAAGAGTCTTCCACCATTCCCAAAGTAGGTAAGAGTATCTAAACCATAAATTGTTTGCTTTATTGAAAGGTTTGTCACTGGATATGTCCCTAATTGTTGCAGATATGTGTCTCCAGTGATCCTAATCAAGTCTTTGAAGCATAAGCATTCTCCAAATAAGTGTTCTGCTGATACTAGTTCACTGGTTTGACATAGTCGACAAGTCTGAGGTACCAATGTTTGTCAAAGTTGCATTTTCATTGTGTACCATCTTCCAAATGAATAATTGAACTTTAGGAGACATGGTATTTTTCTGCCAAAAAAGTTTCCAATGAAATTCATGGTATGAAGCTAGGAAGAGTTTTTATCTGCTTGTAGTAGGACTTGGTGGAGAAATTCCCGTGCTCTGTGGGTAACCATCGTAACTTGTCATGACTTGTTCTTTGGTGAAGCCTGATATCCAAAATAGCCTGAATTGATTCCTGATTTGAAGAGGCACTCTAAAGCTAAAAAAAAAATTTACTTCAGAATGTGTCTTTTCAAGTTTCATAAATAAGTATTTTTCTATACACATTTTAGTAGATTGTAAAAGCTATGTCGAAAATCCTTTGCTGTCTTGAATGTGTTCTAGTGCTCTTTATCTGAAATCTTCACAAATTACTTGGTGTAATTTCACAAAAACTTGTCATATACCTTCAAGTACTCTCGACCGAGAAGGAGCAAATAACGCTTTAAGGAAAGTGTACTTAGTACAAGTTTCAAGCCTCTAATCCATCTCTCTTGACTTGTATCCGAAGATAATCTTTCTAGCATAATCTATTATGCAAATTCACGTAATTTTACTGATTCCACGAGCGGAGGAGTATTATGACCCTGAAAACTTCGGTTTTGACCTCGGTCACAGTTTTTTTTCCTTGCCTATAAGGCTATAAGTCCCTAGTCCAAAAAGATTATGACTTATGGTCATTTTTTTCTTGGAGCAGGAGTAACTGCCACTTTTGTGACACAATGGGTTTTTGATCCATTTTTTCATAATTAATAATCTACAATAATTATAAATATAGTAATTAAAAAGTTAGGTTACAACTCTGTACTCAATTTCTTTTTCTAAATTGCTTTCTTTCAATACACATATAAATACAACAATATTGTACAGAAGAAAAGAAAACCAAAATCAGCTTTCTAATTTACATTTTACTCCTCCCATTTTTCACTATTCAACTAATAGAAGAAAACCCACAATAACTTGTTAAGCAACTCGTAGGACTGGAGTTCCTTTCTTCTCTGTGATATTTGAAGGAGACTTCAGTACCTTTACCCGAAATGAAACCTGCAAGAAACGTCGAAATTTACTCGTTTAGACCTTCAAGTATTGAACAACCAAGAAAAATGTATTATTTGTCGGAAAAATCACAACGAAAAGCTATAGAATTGATGTTATTTCTGCAATATGTTCTAA
>BEHA01000046.1:448291-473120 GCA_002897215.1 Eschscholzia californica subsp. californica
CTCTCTAGAATTTAGAACCAAAAACTAAATCAAACCCCTTAAAAGCCTCTTCAAACAACAAGCAAATAGATTAAATCACCAAAACCTAAAAACATTAACCTATCTTATAGCCAAAATCGATTCAAACCCCTGAAATTTTAATCGGCATCGACAATCCAACTCGGTTCGTTCATGAGAAAAACTCAAGTTCCTGATTTATTAGTTAGATTATTACTAGGTATTTCTAATTGAATGAAGGGTATTTTTGACTCTTAAAAAGTTGGTGCCTTTAAAATGTCCTTCAAACCTATTTTTATAACTTACTTGGGGTCTAGCTAGTTAAAAAGATGGGTTGTCTTTTTAACAAAAAAATACAAGAAATTGGGTCTCTTGCCCAATTTCCTGTTCTATTTATTAGAGAGAGAAAAAAATAGGGTTTTGTGAAGTAAGGTGTGTTTGTGAAAAATATTAAATAGGGGTATAAATGTAAATCGATTAATTGAGACTTAAGAATTCAAATTCAAAAAACAAACATCTAACTTGCAAAATAATTCAGCAAATTCAGATTCAGTATTTTCAGATCCAGTAATTTCAGATTCAGTTTTTCAGATTCAGACTCAATAAAAAAAACAAACAGCACCTAAGTTTACTCTAACTCATTACAAATTAAGGACCATTTGTGAAGAAATCGTATTATCATAATCAGCCTTTACAATAATCTTTCATCTCTTTTAAATAAAATTACAACACCTAAAGAAAATAGACCAAATAAAAGTAACTCCATTATTTCGACGAGCCATTCAATTTTCATATTCTATTGTAACATAAAAATAGAAAATATCTTTTCCATCTTCTCAAATATCTATCGTGCTTCAGACTATGAAATAAAATAATGAGTCGGGTAACCTAATTTTAATAAATACTTAATTTTGTGGTCAAGAATGTGGGACTTATTTAAATGGCATTCAGACGGGGTCAGGTAAGTGAGGTGGCGGACTGAGTCCATTAAGCAAGTGGACTAGATTCTTGAGGGAAATTTGAGTATATCTATTATATTAGGACGCACCAAACTTGAGAATATCCAATCAACTAGACCAACTTTATTTTCATCAAAAAGAAAGAAGAAATAACAATTAGACCTGCCACTTGAGCCTTTGAATCAAACTATGCAGTCCACTTCGTACAATTATTTCACCCAATGATTCATTTGGGTTGATCAATAACACCAACCTCATATCAACTACAAAAGTGAGCTCATCAAAAAGAACTACAAAAGTCATTATAACACATATTAGAACGTTCACGATGAGTCATTAATTTAATAAGCAATATAACGACCTGACTTTTAAGTTTTTAAAGGTCATCAAGAAGAGTCTAAAGTCTATATGAATTATTTTATTTATATTCAAGATCAATAGAACTTGAATTTGCAATTCTGGAATCGAACCGAGAATCTACGTAATGTGTAGTGGGTGTCGATCCGAGAAGCTACGTAATGTGTAGTGGGTCTCCTCCTTCGACCACCACCTCATACCACGAGCACCATTTCTCTTCTCTCTCTCTCTCTCTCTTACATCTCACTCTCCCTCTATTTTCACTCGTCCGACAGAGGGAAGAATTACCTTTGCCGGAACCCCCTTCGTCTGAGACGAAGGAGAAGGGTTTTAAGCGAAACCTTCTCGACTAAGACGTAAAACTCTACGCTTTTTTAACATGACCCACCAAAAAAATAACGTATTGTGAACGCCTATTTAAATAGTAAAATAGTTAATAATGTCTTATGAAAAATACAAGATTTCTAGAGTTAGAAAGGAATTTAAAAAAATGGTATGGTCTTTTCAAACAGGGCAGAAATAAAATTTGTGAAACTACATATTAATAGAGCCTAATGTACAATCGAATTCGTCAAACATAAAACATAATTTTATACATGTAGCATGTATTGTTCTAGAGAAATAAAATACCAATGAAGCTCAATCAGATGATGATATGCTCGATCTCTTTGTCTATTTTATCTCTTTCTGGCTAGAAATGGTTTAGTAATGAATTTAATGATAAAATCTTCACTTCAATAGATAATTGAAGAGTTGAGAGCTTGTCCATAGGAAATTGAAGAAGACGAGTTAATTTTGATTCACGCGTACAAATTTGTTTGTATTCATAACGTATTATGAACAACTATACGTGACGTGCTTGTTCATAACATATTATTATTGTTATTTCAACAAAAAAAACATATCATTACTATACAATATGTACGATGACGAAAAACAAAAAATTATTACTTTGTTTGTTCATAAAAATTAGTGCAGGAAGAAATACCATTTTATATTTGAATTGAAGAACAAAATAGGGTTTTACCATAAGTTGGGATTTTTGGCAAGTTATTAATTAAAATATTTTATAAATTAGAAATTAGTTTTCTATTATTTGAATTTTATTTTGATTACAAGTGAGATGTATCTTTTGTGAAAGGATTTTACTTTTTTTTAGGAATTACAAATACATTAAACCGAAAAAAATACAAAGTTCCGTACAAGAAAGACAAAAAGGAAACCCTAATGTCCTTCGGTAGGGGTGGGAATCGGTTCGGACGGGCGAGAAACGGACACTAAGTCAACCGGTCCGGGCATAAGTCTTAAGTGTCCATTCGGACATCCGGACAAAACAGGCGGGCATTTCGGATTTTTTTCTAACAAAGTGCCCGTCCGTGACCGTTTTGATAGTCGGGCAAACCGGGTATCGGTCGGTCGGGCACCGGTTACTAATGAACAAATAAAAAAAAAATTATCCGAAATTAAAAATGTTTAGTAACTAAATACAACTTTCTAAACTCCCACTTTACAATTCCAAAAAGTATATGAATACAAAATTAAAAGATAATCATTTGAAATTTCTCATGGATTACGATCGGTTGTATTCTTCTTCACATGGATTACGATCGGTGCATTGTGGGTTCTGCGGTGTATTGTGAGTTCAAAGGCTACTGGTTTGACATAGTCGACAAGTCTGAGGTAAGTGAGACATTCTTCTACCAATGTTTGTCAAAATTGCATTTCCATTGTGTACCATCTTCCAAATGAATAATTGAACTTTAGGAGACATGGTATTTTTCTGCCAAAAAAGTTTCCAGGGAAATTCATGGTTTGAAGCTAGGAAAAGTTTTTATCTGCTTGTAGTAGGACTTGGTGGAGAAATTACCGTGCTCTGTGGGTAACCATCGTAACTTGTCCTGACTTGTTCTTTGGTGAAGCCTGATATCCAAAATAGCCTGAATTGTTTGGTTCTCAAATAGATTTTTGATCAGTTCTTCATTCCATGTTGTTGGGTTTTGTAAAATGATGTCAGAGACCCAAAATATGTTAGCTGGAATAGATGACCTCATGGTAGGAAGATGACCATTAAGTGTGGGTGTCCAAGGGTCACTATAATCTTTATGCTTGATCCATCTCCCACTTGGCAAACCACACTAGTGGATAAAACCGATGTTGTTTTTAACATTGATCTTCCACAAATGAGAGGATCCTTGCCTAGCAGGAGTTGTCCAAAAGTTGTCATTGATGAAATACTTTGACTTTAAAAGTCTAACCCAGATGGCATTAGGGGATACTAACATTCTTTAAGTTAATTTTGCTAGCAAGGCTTCATTAACTTCTTTGAGGGATCAAATTCCTAGGCCACCATTTTGTTTCGGACTACATATAATCTCCGAAATGATGAAGTGTATTTTGTGATCTGATTGTGCATGTCCCCACCAAAAACACCTGGAGGCTAGTTCCAACTCCTTGATAGTCTGTAAAGGCAAAATCTGGAAACTAAATGAGTTAGTATAATAACTGTTTATCACCGATTTAATTAATACCGTTCTTCCTGCCTGTGAAGTGAGGTTATATTTCCAATCTGAAAGAGAGTTGTTGTATTTCTCCAATAGCCATTGATGTGAATCAATTCTGTTTCCAGGTTTTAGAACTAGAGCTCCAAGTTATTCAGGCTTGAGAGTTCATGACTGAAGCTTGAAGGGAGGAACTGAATGATTCCTGATTTGAAGAGGCACTCCAGAGCTAAAAAAGGATTTTACTTAAGAATGTGTCTTTTCAAGTTTTATAAATAAGTATTTCTCTAAACAGATTTTAGTAGATTGTAAAAACTATATCGAAAATCCTTTGTTGTCTTGAATGTGTTCTAGTGCTCCTTATATGAAATCTCTACAAATTACTTGGTCAAATTTCACAAAAACTTGTCATATACTTTCAAGTACTCTCGACCGAGAAGGAGCAAATAATGCGTTAAGGAAAGTTTACTTAGTACAAGTTTCAAGCCTCTAATCCATCTCTCTTGATTTGTATCCGAAGATAATTTTTCTAGCATAATCTATTATGCAAATTCACGTAATTTTACTGATTCCACGAGCGGAGGAGTATTATGACCCTGAAAACTTCAGTTTTGACCTAGGTTACAGTTTTTTCCCTTGCCTATAAGGCTATAAGTCCCTAGTCCAAAAAGATTATGACTTATCGTCATTTTTTCTTGCGGAGCAGGAGTAACTGCCACTTTTGTGACACAATGGATTTTTGATCCATTTTTTCATAATTAATAATCTACAATAATTATAAATATAGTAATTAAAAAGTTAGGTTACAACTCTGTACTCAATTTCTTTTTCTAAATTGCTTTCTTTCAATACACATATAAATACAACAATATTGTACAGAAGAAAAGAAAACCAAAATCAGCTTTCTAATTTACATTTTACTCCTCCCATTTTTCACTATTCAACTAATAGAAGAAAACCCACAATAACTTGTTAAGCAACTCGTAGGACTGGAGTTCCTTTCTTCTCTGTGATATTTGAAGGAGACTTCAGTACCTTTACCCGAAATGAAACCTGCAAGAAACGTCGAAATTTACTCGTTTAGACCTTCAAGTATTGAACAACCAAGAAAAATGTATTATTTGTCGGAAAAATCACAACGAAAAGCTATAGAATTGATGTTATTTCTGCAATATGTTCTAAGATATGCATTTGGATTCGTTAATAGAAGTTTTTTCGTAATCGGTATCCATTCCTATGGAATAAATCAAAGTTATTTTCTCACCTTATTGTCAGAACCGAATTCAATCATGTCGGATGGACGAAAACGAGAAGGAAAGTTTGGAGGGACCCGATAGCGTCTTCCCTCAATACTGCATTGGATTAAGAAAGTCAAAATGTACCTTCAATATTTTCATGATGAGCGGGAAATTTTTATCTTGCTTCGATTTAACTTACTCGGTGATCCATGTGCCATGTTCACTACTCAGATCGGTGACATAAAAAAATCCATCTTTGCAACTAATACGCGCATGTGTTTCTGATATCTGAGATTACGAAGGGTTAATCAATCGACCAAGTAATAGCATTAATATTCTACATTGCCTAGGCATTAGAATATAGAGTAAATTCGTCTTGGGCATTCCTTTATAAACCTGTTTTGCAAGGAGAGTTGGGTCGAATGGGTTATAACATGGTACGAGAGCAGTGTCTCGGATGAGTCGATACTTACTTCAGGCCTGTGTGGAGGGGAAAGAACAAGTAACACCAGCCTTAGCATTGAGGGGAGGTATTAACATTATCCCACATAGCCTGGGCATTAGAATGTATAATAGAAAACTCTTAGCCAATACTTTCTCCATAAGCCGGTTTTCAAGTGGAGTTAGGTCCAATGGGATGAAACATGGTATGAGAGCTAGTGTCTTAGGGATGGGTTAGGACTTCATAACTTTACCCCTGCTCGGAGCGGGGGATATCATGTGAGTCCAGCCCTAGTATTGAGAAGAAGTATTAGCATCGTCCCACACTACTGGGTATTAGAATGTATAGTAGAAAAGTCTTGGGCAATACTCTCCTTAAGCCGGTTTCCAAGAAGAGTTAAGCCGAATGGGCTTTAACACAAAGAGTTCCACAATAAGCAACAAATTAGAGGGAAACAGGGAATTCAGAGGTCTTCACCAAATAGGTAGTGGATTTGTTAGTCAAGACAACATAGGAAAACAACCATCAACTCAAGAACCCACTAACCTGAGGTGAAGGTATGACGATTGACGATCCTGAAGGGTTGGCTTGTGAAGAGCTTCTGCATAAACAATTTACGCACTGTAAGAAAAAGCTTCTCAGATGTTGTTAACCATGAAAATGATTTTCTCGCGTACCCAATGACGATGGGCTTATTTTCATCTACACTCAAACGAATTGGTTGAAAGGAATCGTTATTTTGATTTCCCGAAGGAAAAAGAAACCACCTACAGAAAAAATAAGATGTATATAATAAGCTTTACTCGATAGAGATATGAAATAAACATGAGAATTAGGAGAGTAGAACTGAATAAACACAGAATACGTACTCTCCATTAATGGCGCGCTCTAATGCATCATCATCTTCAAACCACTTCCTTAGTTGATCATTCGCCTTTTAATGAAGAAGATCCCAAGGTTAGCTTCTAACCAACTTAAAATTTTCATTTATTACAGTGTCGAAAACAACCAAAATTTTGAATTATAAATCATCAAAAACATACTTTATCTGAGAGTCGGCAGCTTAATGACCTTCCTTCAAGTTTTCCACTGTGACCGGGAATTAAACTTATATAAGTGCATATAAATTTTTAACTATCAAAATAAAAAATCACAAACTAATAATTAAGTTTAAAATACATCGAATTTCTTTTTTCAATTTAAGCACCTCAAATAAGAACTACGTTTAAGAGAAAGTCGATATTCAGAATTTTTTACCTGTTACCTCCTAGGACCCAACTTAGCATTTGAGGCATTCCGAGATCAATGAAAAATCTCCCACCAACTCTTCCTGGGTGCGGTATTCGTAACTTTGTTAAAAACTGCAAAATGAGTTCAAACAATCATGATGAAAACACAAACTCCGCTGAGTAAACATAGATCTTTATAAAAGCAACGGTATTCATACCGAAAGTGGTCCAAGCCCTACACCCAAATACGGTTTATAAGTGCTCGCCATTATTGCAGCCATTCTTGCCAATCCATATATAATGGCAACACGCAATCTTCTCTCTTTTTCGTAACTGAAACGAAAATAATATTAGAAATTTTAGGACATTTCTGAAAACCATAATCCAATATATACATGGGGATCATTGGTTTCAGGTAGAGGTTACCAACTGCACATTTGGGTCAAAAAATGGCCCGCAGCGGGCCTACAGATGCCCGTGTTGGAAGGCTAAAATATTACCGTTTTAAAGCAGATGTGACATCAACCGAAGCTCCAGATTTTACACTTCCACTCCAAGCTTTCTCGAGCTCCAGAGCGAGTTGATAACTATCCTACAAGAAAATTCTAATAAGCGAAGTTAAGAATCACTTGACAACGATACCAGAAGAAACAAGAATCTTAGTACATAAAACCGAGTATGAATTTGGCAGATCCGGTAGTAAAAACATGATTCTTAATTCATTAAATGCTTAGCGAAGAATACCTCAATAGCCATGCAACCACCTTGGCCCAAATTTGGCTGCATAGCATGAACGGAATCTCCAAGCAAGGTTACACGACCCTTTCCCCACGAAAAGATAGGTATTCTATCGTATATGTCACGTCGAAGAATGGAACTCTCCTCCGTGGCATTTAACAAGTCAACCACATTATCACACCAACTCCCGAATATTTGAAACAATCTTTCCTTTTTGCCTGCCAAAAGAAATCAGTTCAGAACTTTACAAACTGACCAACAATTATATTTCATAATGTCGACTTCGTGAAATTCATGAAGGAATTTATTTTTCATGTTAAGCTAAATGTTCTTAAAAACATATGAAGATAATCTACCATTTGGAGCATCAACACCACCAGGTTCTTCTTTATGAAATCCATACCACTGCATCTTTCCACCACCCACATCCGAAGAAACAAAGTATTGTTTGTGACCCAAAAATACTCGGTACCTAAAGAAAAGAAACAAAGCATACGCAAAATATGAAATCAGAGGAATTTAACATATAAATAGGGCATCCATTGAGAGCAGAAGAAAAACACACCCAACGCTTTCGATATCAGGAGGAGTAAAATCTGCGATTCCAGTATAACAAGTGTAACCCGAGTATGACGCATCCTTGGGCCCAAACAAATTCTTCCTCACCTATTCATAAGATAAAACAATTTTCTCGATTTTACAAGACATAGAAAACTAAGGAGGTTTGATGCCAACATAGGACGGTTGATGATCAGTATCATAGTTAAAATGAAAAGGAAGCATGCAAGAAAATAGTACCTTAGACCATATTCCATCAGCTCCAACTAGAAGGTCACCTTCAAACCGCTTTCCATTCTCAAGTATTACAGTAACCTAAGCATCAAGAAAATATGTATGATCACAATTTCGATATGAAACACAAGAGTACAAAATCAAATTCTTACAGCATGATTTTGAATAGTTGAGACCTAGAAGCAAAGAAAATAACTTAGCAGGCCAATTCTATAATTGAAATTCTATTTCGAAGTATGAGAAGAAAAAACTTCTTTCGGCTAAAGAATAGGGTTGAAATCTTGATGCTACCTTATTTCCATCATCTTCAAAATCAACAACATTACTATCATTACTAATAACATCTTCCCCAACTGCCTTAGCCAAAATTTGTTGAAGGGTCATTCGGCTAATAACCCTAGTGACAGGAAGCCCCCGTTCGACTGCAGGTGTGAATGTATCAAACTTGATGTACCTGATAATCCATATCAATCAAAACATCTCATCTCATCAAAATCGAACCCCATTCAATTTCGATTCTGGAAGAAACTAGTACAAGGAACTCGTATTCAAAAACATAATATTCGAAAAGCATAAAAAAATTGGCATAGCTTCATTAGATGAATAAGCTCAACACTTCCCTATCAAGATATAGATCTGGTGATTGAATTACTCTTCTTACTTAGAAATCAACTCATAAAATTCACTCATCTAGTGAAACCCTATTAATTGATCATACCAATAGAATAGATTCAACTCATCTAATAAATGAAATCAAGTATTAATAACCCAAAGAATAGTTATTATAAATGAAATCCTAAAAACCCAATAAAAAGAAAACCAAAAGGAAAACAAAGATTAGAAGAAAAATATACCAAGCACCAGAGATGCCATCAACTAATCCATTAATCCTATCACCAGTAATACAACCAGCTTTGAGAATTTCTTCAGCTACCTCCAAATCAATAGCTTCTAATGCAGCTAAAGCATTACTCTGTATCTGAATTGGTCCTCTGTATTGACCCTCACCTCTTATAGCACTAATATCCCTCTCAAATACCAAAACATCAAACCCTTTTCTCTTAGCAGCCAAAGCAAAAACCAACCCACCAATTCCACCACCAGCAATCAAAACCCTAAGTTTCTTTGGATCCCCACTTTTACTTTTGGGGGAAGAATCAGTTTCTTGAGTAGTTGGGATTGATGTTGTTGCAGAAATTTTAACTTGTTTTCTCTTTCTATGCTCAAAGGGTTTGGTTCTAAATGAAGTATTGTAATGAAGAGAAGGTAAAATTGCTTCATAGTAGTCTTTGGAAGTTGAAATTGGAAGATGGGTTCTTGAGAACAGAGCTATTGAAGGGTTTAAAGCACTATAAAATATAGTTGAAGCCATTTTTGTGTTTTACTTCACTGTACTTTTTAATAACTGAAATTGAGCTCAAATACTAGGTAGATTTCAGTGATGAGCTGAAGAAGAAAATTAGAGTAGCTTCTTTAATTGGGTTTCAACAAAATTGGAAGTCTAGAGAGTAGAGAGATAGAAATTTGAGTTAGAGTGAGTGGATGGTGGAGGTGGGGTTTGATGGAATTAGAGCCAGTCTCTATGATTTTGTTTAAATTCTAATTCAATTTGTTGTACTTCACATAATCACATGTGGGTTGTGGCAGCCCTTTGTTTGCAGAAAGAAAAGATCCAAAGCTAGTGGTCAAGTTTTCTTCAACCTTCAAACTCAAAATCTTATTCCTATTAAGATTTAAACTTCAAGAGGAATAAGTAATAAATGATTCTTTTTTTTCTTTTTTTTGTTGAAAAGTAATAAATGATTCACTATGAAAAAAAACCAAAGCAACTTGAAGTCGGCCAAAAGTTGACTTTGATTTTTCATTTTATATAGATGGACTTTCTCACTCTTAATTGCAGCCTATTTCAATTAGCTTAATAATTCTTGCTTTTTTCTCAAAAAAAAAAAAGTCCCTTTTGATTCATCAAACTCACCAATTTTCGAAGAAAATTGTATTTCTATAAATATTGGATATTAATTCTTAGTGGTATTATCATTTTTTTAGTACTTTAGAGTTTCAGCATTTAAAAGACGTTATTAAAAAAAGGAAAATTGAGTTGAAGATCCTAGTTTTAAATTTTTTCAAATTAAAGACAAATTATATTGTTTTTTGTTAACAACCTTAATATTTTATTTTTTTAATTAAAAACGTAAATATTTGTATCTTGTTTGGTTGATAACTTAATATTTGTTGTAAAGATGTTGCGATGTGTTATTAAGCTATCGCAAGTTGTCGCAAAGCTGTTGCGAATTAAATATATATATATATATATATATATTTGAAGACTAAAAAAATAACTAATCTTTTTAATTAAAACAAAAAAAATTTATACGAGTTTTGACCAAATTTCCCTTACAAAAAAGAAAGTTTACATCTTTTTTAATGTGTTATATGAACAAAAAACATTAACTTAAGTTGCGACTTCGTGACTTACTTTATCTCAAAACAAAAGAATTTAAAATTTTGAAATTTGTCTTTAAGTAAAGAGTTTGAAAGATATAAATTAAGTTAATTTTTTTTTTCATAACTTGTATTTTCTTATTCCTTTACAAGAACGCCTATTTCATTATGAGAAGTTTTATAAGGTCTTCCCAATTTTGTTAAAAGGCCTCCCCATGAACCATTTTACTTGTTAAATTATCACTGAGGGGAGGCCTTTTAATAAAAATGAGGAGGCCTCTCCATGAATCATTTTACGTTATGAAAATTATTTTTTAGATTCAAAATAAATAATAAATTTCTTGAGAAAACTAAATTTATTCGTCAATAAAAAAATTGAAAAATATTCAATTACCTATAGAAACAAATACACGTGGAAAAGTAAATAAATACAGTACAGTATATATACAAGGTGGGGCGGTGCCGCGGTGGTCCTAATCGATGTGTTCGGTGTCTTGTTGGTATCAACATAAATCCAATCCCTCTCTCTCTCTAACAGAACAGGTGTCTTAACACCAGCCCGTCTTAAGATTCCTATGATGAGGTGGATCTCATCCTGGGCTGTGCCCAAAGATATGGACTATATACAGCTATTGCCAACATGATACTTTTAAAGGCGCGCACCGTTATAGATAGACCGTCCACACCTAATATAAGAGTTCTTTTAAGGTGGCATGGACCAACAAAAATCTTATATGGGCTGAATTTTAAAGGGACACAAATTACTAGAGAGTTTAGATAAACAAAACAAGATTAGAGGGCAACTTTTGTGTTTTGGAAGCATCCGACTTTGAAATAATCTCTTAAGCCTCTCTTTATCTCATTGAAGGTAATGGGGATGTGTTCAGCAACTTTTTTTTTTTTTGTTGAAGAATGTGTTCAGCAACTAAAAAAAAAAGGTAATGGGGATGCCAATAAAATTTCCCACTAAAGTTATTTTTAGGCCACCAAAAGTTTGGGCAGAAACAAGGTAGCCCAAGGCCAGGCTCATAATTTTGTTGCATAGATGATAGATCTACTTAATACTACGTTTTAATTGATAATGACAGACTTGGAAGAAAAGATAATTTCATATGATTAGTTTGTGAGGGGAGCGGACATATGTATCATATTATTGGTTGCTAAAGTATCATTTCTAAAAATGAGGAAATAAAATTTAGGGTTGTTTTTCAAATAGTCCATAATTTTGTGACCAGCTTCTTACCTAGCCCCTAACTTTGTCAAAAATTCCCAGATGACTTTTCTTTTCATTTACCGCTAGAACGCTGTTAACCAGTCATCAACTCTCTCTCCTACATCTCATCACCTCTCTCTGCCACCTCATCGTCTTCTCCGACGAAGGTCGCCGGCCGGTCAATTTTCCGACCGCGACCTTCAAACATTAAAAAAAAAAATTTCTCTCCAATTTTTTTCATCTCTCTCTAGATCTGGTTCACCATGAACCAGATCTGTCGAACAGACCTTCAAAGGTCTATTAGAACCATATCTAGAGAGAGGAGAGAAAATAAAAAAAAATTTAGAGAGGGAGAGAAAATAAAAAAATAATTTAATATTTGAAGGTCGTCGGTCGGCGACCTTCGCCGGAGAAGACGATGAGGTGGCGAGAAGATGAGGTGGCAAATAGAGGTGATGAGATGTAGGAGAGAGACTTGATGATTAGTTAACGATGTTCTAACGGTAATTGAAAAAATGGGCCATCTGAGAATTTTTGATAAAGTTAGGGGCAAGGCAGGAAGCTGGTCACAAAGTTAGGGGTTATTTAAGAAATAACCCTAAAATTTAAAGTTGTGGTGGTAAAAGTACTATCGAATTGGTGGTGTATTAGAATTTACGTCTCTTTCACTTTTTATCTCAAAATTTTATATCGAATACTAAGAGAGTTAGGGATGTTAGATTCGATAACTAATTCTCGATCAGTTCGACTCGTCAAACTTATGAAAGACGTACCTCATTACGTTCTTCTCATCTAACGCTTTAATTCAAAGTCAATAATCACTTCAAATTGGTTTCGGATGAACGAAATATTCTCGTTTAAACTTTTTGACGGAATTAGTTAAAATAAAGAGTAAAAGGTAAGATGAGAAAATTAGTTTGGGGGTCGTTTTGCAATATGTTAACGTCCAAATCTGACGGCTCACACACCAAAACAAAATAATTTTAAAGGTTGTTAGATTTAATGGGAAATCATGGGTGTGTAAGTCCAATTTTTAAATTCTGGGCAAGATTTGGAACCCATACTGTCCCATTTGTTCAACGATCAGAACTGACGGTACAGATTGTCGTCACTAAAAATATGCACTTAGTCAGTTCTTGTGAAGTAGGGCCCAAGTAAACACCGAATTTTATTCTCTTTCATATGAAGAGTCCGAATTCGAAGACAGAAGAAAATTAGGAGTTATTTATGAGTGTTTCAAGCATCAACCTAAAAGCATTTTAGTCAGTTTAGAAGATTAAGTCAGGAATATCTTAGTTAGTCTACAATATCAAGTCAGAAGCATTCTAGTCACTCTAGAAGTTCCAGTCTGGAGAATTTTAGTTAGTCTAGAATATCAAGTCAGAAGAAATCAAGAAATTCTTATTACTTTCGAGGGTACGCACATTTTCAGAACTGTGAAGTACAATTACACGCTTGAAAGGATGTAATCGAATCGTTGGAGACATACACCCAACTGTTGGTACTGTCACTGGGATGTAAAATGTCTTAAAGAAAGATAATTTTTTCTCGCCTCGACTAAATATGTTTTTGTTAATCTCAGTTAAGTCCAAAGGAATTGTTACTATTTAATCCATTATTATCGTTTACATCTCAATTGAATCAGAGAAGAATTATTCTGTTTGAGAAAATAAACCGAGACTTTATTTTAATCGAATAAAACAGTGAAAGTAAATATCCAAAACAAACCTGAAAACAACTAGCGATACTACTATTCAACTATCCGTGTCATCTAAAAAAAATCATAATATAAGTTAGCTCTCATATCAATATATCATATAACCTTTGGTTATCTTTCAAAGGCAATATATGTAAGTGTGACAAGTTAAACATTTATATAAATACATTATGTCCAAAATTATTAATATTTTACCCCATTAACTTGAGTCTTTTCTAGAAATCCCATTAACTTAAAGTGTTTGATTGTATGTTTAGGTCTCCTAGATGGAGACAGCCATTACTTTTATCAATTAAGAATGTGGTTCACCTCAAGTTTCATAAACTATAACCTCAATAATTCTCATTGTTTCCATTGTTTATTACATCTTAAGAAATACTCCATAAAATGTAATTGGTGTTACCAATAAAGGACATCTGGACAAGGTCCCTTCTAAATTAGGAATAGTGAAGTCAATACTCTATCAAAAGAAAGTGCTTAGGGTATTTAATACACCTTTCATATACTGTTTTAAGTAAAATAATGACATAATCAAAGATTAAAACAAGAAACTTGATATGCCTCTCACGTGTTCTTGAGATTTTTTCACATGAATATGATCGGCAAAGATCTCTTTTAGCTTAGATTTCGGAATATAATTTGTCTAAAGATATGGTTACCATGTGAACTGTCAGTCCCATGCAGGTGCAAATTATTCTAACCTAAAGTCACTAGAATATCCTTTCTTTTGTTGGTAATAGTACTTATTTTAAGTAATGCTTTAGATCCTTCAAAAATTAGAATTGTTGGTGAAGATAATCTAAATTCTAAATAATTATTATGACAAATTTGAAGAAGTTATGAAATTAGATGAGCTAAAAGCCTACTACCTCAACACAAATAACCACAACTCTCTAATAGGGAAGAAAAGCTGTGAGGTTTTACGGTCCTTACTCCACAACAAACATTCTCAACTTCTTGACGGTATGAAAAACATAATAAGACTAGCTGACATCCAGTCACAAAACAGAGCACACAAAACTCCTAACCAAATAGTGGATACTTCATGGAAACCATTACTTCCGCATAAAATCAAATGCAACTTCGATATCTCTTTTTGAAAAAATCAATGAAGATGTTGTTGTAGGAATAGTGTTTCAAAATCAAAATGGTATCTCTATTGCTGAGAATACCCTACCCATCAAATGCAGATCCATAGATGAAGGTGAAGTCGGCACTGAATGCAATACTTTTGGAAGCAAATGGAGGTTGTGCAAATAATTTTGAAATGAGACTTGAGAAACAGTATTGTTGGATTGAATTATGATTTATCCTTGACACACTAGACCATCAACTACTGGGTTTTGAAAGCAGAAACTCTCACAAACTCATCTGAAATTGTTTCTTTTAGCCATGCAGAGAGACAAGCTGATGGCAAAGTGAGTTTTTTTTTTTTTTGTTGAAAGAAAAACCTAAAACAAGGAGCTACAGATTAAGATCCCACTTCATGTTCTCCATTGACTGCCACGTCCGATTGACCTTGTGTTTCCGACCCCACTTCGCCAGAGCGTCTGTCAGGACATTTGTTTTCCTCGGGCTAAACTGAAAATGTATTTGCTCAAAGTGTTTGACTATCTAAGGTTTTACGAGTATTGTATATTAGATGTAAATGAAGTCAGCCTTCCCTCGTTGATGAATTGCAACTCAACTTATGAAAACTCTTTTGTATAACATAAGCAATTTTTTAAAAAAAAGATCACGGATGGGGAAGTAGGTTTGACTTTGTTAGCATTCATGAGTTGTGAGCACAAATACCACAAATAATTGCTTCATAATCTCTCACCCTTATCCTTCCCTTTTTTTAAACATTAAAATTAAGAACAAGATTGACTAAAGCACTTATACCCATAAAATGTTCTTTCCCTTTTCACAAACCTAGAAAATGACCCCTCCCATACATTTTCTGTTTTTAGAATTAATCAATCTTCTACTCCTAACTTCTCTCTTTCCTTCTTCATCAAAAAAAAAACTTCTCTCTTTCCTACTTTCTATCTTCTAATCCCTATCCTTCTAGTTTTTTTGGCTTATCCTATCACTTGTTTAATTAGAATCCTTTTATATTTTCATCACACTTAAGAATCCTTTACTAGTAATGCACAAGTTTTCATTTGACTATTTTAGCTCATTCTTAAATGACATTTCAAGTGTTTTTATGTCTAGATATGTAAATATATATCACGCTAAACTTATGTAGTCAATCTTCAGACTTGATTTTATCAGTTTGTTTGAACACTCGTAAAAAAACCTTGATTTTTTAATCTTGTACGCAAAATGAATTGTACAATCTCTTATTTTGTTTTTAACTACCTTATAATACTAAATCCTACTTGGGAGATGTTAGAGTGCCCAAATTTTTGGGCATTTTAACGCCTAGCTGATGTGGAATCCCTAAAAGACAAGGTTTTTCAAAATTTGACTACAGTGGGGACCGCTTTTGTTTCTAAATGGGGAAATATGTCACCCTCTAAGTACCAATTTCTAAGTCACTCTATCATTGCCCATCCTACTTTAGAAGGGAAAAAATGGGTTACCTGAAAAATGAAAAAGTAGAGACATATTTTTGGTATACCACATAGAATCACAAAGAGGCATTGATTTATATCTTTTCAAAAAAAAAAAAAAAAAAAGTATATTCTAAATATAATCCATGTAATATACTAATATGGAAGGAGATGGGTAATGCGCATCATGCGTGTCTTATTACTTCCCCGATAAGGAAAGGCTCAATAAAAAACAAATATCAAGATGTAATGACCTGTCGGAAAGATAATTAAACGGTCAGGATTTCACCAAATTGCAGTTTCTTATTGGTTAGATACTAAATTCAGAAAGGTCAAAAGGTCAAGATTAAGTGGTCCACATTTTATAGAGTAGTTGGCTTCATTATTTATAATATTTATAATTAATAAAGGCAACCTCATTCTATTTAAAGGCAACACATTCCTGGACACTTGGCATCATTATAGGTTGCCAATTTGCTACTTAAGAGAAGGAAGAAAAATACAGTTGAGAAATTTTATACAGAGAGACAGAAAGAAAGAAAAGCAAAAAAAACCCGAAAAAACAGGAAGAATAAAAAAACGGCTGAAGTGAGTTATTTTCTCTTCTTCTTCTTCCTTCTTTCTCTCTCTAATTTTCCTCTTTTGATCATAAAATAAAATTGATTCTTTTTTTTTTTGGGTAGTTGAATTTATGAACTTTTGAAACTTTGGGTATTAAAATTTAACTGATTTATAAGCTTTGTGATTTGGGTTTTCTTTGATTTAATCTGATTTGTATGAATTGTTGATATTGAGTTGAGTTATGTAAGTAAATTAGGATTAGTTTTTTTATGATTTATTATTTTGGAGTTAGAATTTGATTTTAATTGAGATTTGAATTTGTGAATTTTGATTTGGTAGATAGTATAGTTGTTAGATAGTTGGATTTGGGTGATGTTTAATTTTTTGAAGTTGTTTTAGGGTTTTGCTGGTTTGCTCTATCAATTTGGATTTTAAGGGAAGTAAGGAAAAGTATTTGATCTGGTTCTAAATTTGGTGATAAGACAGTCAGTTCAGTTTACTATTACTGATTAGTTTTAAGATTTTAAGAAATGGGATCAAATTTGAACTTCAAGAACATGATTGATGGGCCACTTGAGGTTAATAATGGTGGTGGTGGTGATGGTGGAAGACCTCCAGGAATATTTCCATTAGCTAGACAAACTTCCATCTACTCATTGACATTTGATGAATTTCAAAACACTATGGGTGGACTTGGGAAGGATTTTGGATCAATGAATATGGATGAATTTCTTAGAAATATTTGGACAGCTGAAGAAGCTCAAGTCATGGGTATGGCTGCTTCTTCCTTCGGGGGTAACGATGGAGGAATACCTAATGGGAATCTACAGAGACAGGGTTCTTTAACGTTACCTCGAACCCTAAGTACGAAAACCGTTGACGAAGTTTGGAGAGACTTGTTTAAAGAAAGTGGTGGTGTTGTTGGTACTAGTAGTAATGGCAATGTTAATAATGGTAGTATGGGTAATGGTAATAAAGATGGGAATGTTAATGGCGGATCGAATTTACAGCAGAGACAACATACAATGGGAGAGATGACTCTGGAAGAGTTCTTGGTGAGAGCTGGAGTAGTAAGAGAAGAGACTCAACCAGTTGGAAAACCAACTACTAATGGATTTTACGGTGAATTATATACTCCGAATAATAATAATAATGCAGGGTTAGCTCTTGGATTTGGACATCTAAATCGAACAAACGGAATTGTTGAGAGTAATATTCCACTAAACAATCTAAACCCTAATACTGGTATCAACCTAAACGGGAACGGAGCCTCTCAACCGACCCATCAACAGCATCTGCATATCCTCCCAAAGAAAACTCCTGTTGGTTATGCTTCTCCACTGAATTTAGTCAACAATGGTCAATTGACTAGTCCAGGGATGAGAAATGGGGTTGTCGGACTAGGAGAGACTATGATAAGTAACGGGTTCATTCAAGGTGGTGGAGTACCGGGCGGTGGTCTTGGTTTAGGAGCCGGTCAAGTTACAATCTCGACGGTTTCTCCTGCAAATCCAACTTCTTCAGACGGGCTTGGGAAGAGTAATGGTGATAATTCTTCCTTATCTCCAGTTCCTTATGTTTTTAATGGAAGTTTAAGGGGAAAACGATGCAGTGGTGCCGTGGAGAAGGTTGTGGAGAGAAGGCAGAGGAGAATGATAAAGAACAGAGAATCGGCAGCAAGATCGCGAGCTCGTAAGCAGGTAAACATTGAACATCAAGTTTTCCTAATGATCCATGTTTCTTTGATTCTTTCTATCTTGTCATGGATTGATATCACTAGAGCAATAGTGATATCATCTTATATGTTCAATTTTTTTTGGCCTAGGCTTACACCATGGAACTCGAAGCAGAAGTTGCAAAACTTAAAGAGGAAAACGAGATTTTGCAGAAGAAACAGGTTGGTAATTTTATTTAATGCAGCAAACACCTTGACCTTATCGATTGTTAGTTTCCTATCATAATACTCGAATGTGTTTTATTGCTGCAGGCTAAAATTATGGAGATGCAAAAAAATCAGGTACATAGCTCCTTAAGCAATCAATCTGAAATTGCCTTGGTTTACTAAATTAGATAAGATAATTCACTGCATATTAGTCGATGCCAAAAACGGACTTGACTTGATCAAGTAACTCGCCATGTTCAAGTTGGCTTCAACTGATTCAAGAACTTTTAGAGCAGACAATAGTATACCATTGTTGTTGATGCCATTAATGAATGTCAGTTTCCTTATCATGAAAATGATAATGGTAATAGAAAGATCAGACCAGTGTTTTAGAACCCATTCTGCCTAACTCTCGTTGCAACCTGGCTAGCAAGGAAAAGATTGCCGGAGGCTTATCTACTTGGCAAATTCTAATGCCGGCAATGTGAGATAATGGAAATACGTGGTACCAATATGAGCCCATTGAGCCTAATTGTTCTTCAAAACCGGCCTTGCAAGGAAAGGACTACCCAAGGCTTATCTACCTTGCAGATTCTAATGCCTTGGCGATATGGGATATGGAAAATACCCGCAACCATGTTAGAGCCTATTGGCCCTAAGTCCCTAAGTCTCCTTGAAAACCGGCTTGCAGGGATAGGATTGCCCTAGGTTTGTCTACTTCGCATATTCTAATGCCCAGGCGATGTGATATAATGCTAATCCACTGTACATTTTTTTAGTTGAGTTTCCTATTGAAGTACTTGAGGGAAATATAATTTTTATTTTCTTATCCTATTTGGTTCCACAGGTGTTAGAGAGGATGAATCAACAACCAGGAGCTAAGAGACTATGCTTAAGGAGGACACAAACTGGCCCTTGGTGAAGTTGAAGGATTGGGTTGTGATTGAAATGCTTGCTTGGTTAATTACTTAAAATTATTGAATTTGATTTGAAAGGGTAAGTAGTTCTGTACATAAGTAAAGGGAAACGAGCAGTTTGCTGTAGTGAGTTGAGGTTTTTAGTGTATTACTATTTATGAATCAGGTTCCCATTTACCTAATCTTCTATTACTTTTCCTAACATCATAGGTTGCTAGGTTTTAAGAAAGAATACGGTTAGTGTAGATGAGTAGCAGTTGTTATCCATTTGCGGGATAACCGTTGTTTTTGTTTATGTTCTTGCTAATGGTTGATTTCAGCTTTCAAGTTTCATTTAGAACATATTTTCTTGCCCATGAATGACTGAAATTGGAATGAATTATCTTTTGATTGTTTTGGATGATATTATTTTCTCAATTGATAGGTTATAGGTCCTTCAGTTTTATCTATACTTTTTTTTGTTATATGAAAACAAGACTAGCTAATAAAACCCACATCGACTAAAATCTCTGACAAGATATTCAAGCGGCCCTATCACAACGCCAACAATGATTGAAATGCCTGACAAGATATTAGGTTATCATATCGGAGTATGCAACGTCAAAAAGATAAACCGAAGAAGAGGTTCATGCTAATGTGGTGTTCAAACCTAACTCGTTTGAGTCTGAATCATCTAATCCAAACGGTCCCAAAAGCAACCTCGTATTATACTTCTAATACATAGAAAAAGTTAACTTAGAGCACCCAAATCAGCAACAATGACTCATGAAGTATAAAATGAATTACAAAATTTTCAAGTACAAACAACAGCTACATGAAAGTGGTGAATCCATACCTAAGACTGAAATAAGGCACCTATATCATACTGTTTTAGTAAGGGTAGCCAGGAGTACATTCGACGTCTTTCCAAGAGATCATCTTTCTACGATCTCTTCCTCTAAAAGATCGAGAGAGAATACTTCCACTAGCAGGCTTGCACATACCAACATCGACCACAGAAGTACTCTTCCTCGTCTTAGAAGATGGGGAGGCCTCCATCAAGTAAAAGTCGAATAGCATTGCAAGAAAACACACTTGATGAGCTAGTATGTAGTTTTCGTACTCCCATGGTAGAATCTTTAAGATGTGAAGATTGACCTGCAACAACCATAAAAAGCCAAGTTCATATACATTCCACATGAAAAAACTGTGGGGTTGATAAATATTAAACTCATATTGAGCTAAGAAGGCTTTAATTCCACCGTAGTTCGATTTGAGATGCATACGAAGTTCAATTTACTTCCCTTATCGCCTTTTCAATTTTAGTGATGAAACGTGAAAAATGCAATAACATCGCCATTATTTGGTTCTATGAAATGCATCTTAAGTGGAGTTTTTCTCTCTCATTGTCTAAATCCAGATCAAATGAACCCAAATCAACAGGAGTCAACCATTCAGACGAGTCAGACCCCACGACTCATGAATCAGCCAGAAATAAACGATTTAACTGCTTACCTCTGCTTCCATAGAGCGCAGTTCATTGTACCATTCAGCTGCATCTCTTTTGGAAGAGTTTTCTTCAGAAAGAGTCTGGTTCAAACTTAATGTGAAAAGAGGCGGTCTAAGAGGATATTCCATGCTTATCTTGATCTATTAAAATGGAAGGGTAGTTAGAAAAGCAAATTAGCCAAGAAACAAACTAATTCAACAAAAGAAGTGGAAGTTACCTTGGCTTCTAAATTTACAGTCTTGCCATCTTTATCCATTCTTCGACTCAAAACTAGAAGGAACTCTTGAACCCCATATTCTTCCCATGACTTGTCAACCAGCTCATGGATTGCTAACTTGTCCATCTCTGGCTCAATTCGTGCTGATTCATCCAGATCACTCTCACTCTCAGGGATGAGTTCCATATCGTCATCATGTCTTACGAAACTTTGAGATTTTCCCATTTTCGAAGGCGGAGTCATGCTTTTTGAAATCAAAGCAAGACTTCTAGAATGCTCAAGATTGGACCCTTTTGAAGGAGTCACTTTCATATCATCATTTACGATGGCTGGAACCTGCAGAATAGAAGGAAGCTCCCCATCTTCCCTTGCACTCTCTAACTCTTCTTTCGATCTACCACCTCTTCCATCCACATCAAGGTCCATTAGGTCTGCAAGTTGCTCTGTTGCAACAACGGACAAGGATGAGGTCGGATTAACTGAAGCTCCTATACGTGACCAACTCTGCAAATTGTATGAACGAGTATGCAACGCCCATGGAACATCATTATAAGTCAAAGAAGGCCATTTACGCTTCATTAAGGAATCAAGCTGCTCCCTGTAAGGCAACCAAAGATTTTAAGTGCTCGTCATGTTTCACTACTGCATTAAAAAATGTGAAATTGACATCTGCCATAATTCTAAGTGTCAATTTAAATCCAGCTTCCAGTCCTACATTTTATGTTTGTCTAAGTATGCAGTTAAATTCCATTTTCAGTTCACCAAGACAACAAAATAAGCAAAGCAGTGACTCACGCAAGAGCCAGCTGAGCCTTTTCCCGAGATCGGATCCTTTGAACAACTGTCTGGACTCGATTCTGCTGGCGATAAAGCGAAAGGCCAGACGTGACTGTGGCAATTTTAACTGCTTCATTGGTTTGAGTTTTGTCAGCTGTAAGGAGAGGCGAAACATCAGGCAAAAAATCAATTCCCGCCAAATGTTGGGCCCACTTATATGGGCGTAAGGTTCTCTTTTCATCAAATACAGCATCTCCAGCACATGACTTAGATAACTGCATCATAATCGGAACATATTATTTTCTGAAACTAAAGAAGAGAATGACTAAGTTGAAACAAACTTGCTCCAAATATCTGTACCTGGTGAGGAAACTCAGCACCAGTATCATCAGGGAATAAGTTGCATAAGATGTTGTTCTCTGGTCCTTCTCGTGACCCTTCAAGTCCAACACACACCACGTTTAACTTTAACAAGTACTCAAACCTTAGAGTGACCAGCTTCGCAGGTTTGGGATTGGAATCGTCGTCATCATATATGTGGAGGATAATTCTAAGGGGATGCGATTGATAGATTCCTGCTTGGTCAAGGTTCTCCTTGCTAGGAACTTTCTTTGTTCGCTTCCTACGTCTCTGGCCATCATCCTCATCATCGGGTGCATCATCATCCAATTTGGTTGTGTCTGAATTTGTAGAGATACCTGAGATCTTACAACCATATTAATCAATCTCGAAAACTTGGGTCCAATTTAGATGCAAGCACCTAGCAGGTTCATAACAAATTCAAACAAATGATTACATTGGAGTATGACAACAATATCAAATGTATTGTTGTGAAGACCCAAACAAGTAAAAACCTCAACCTATTCCTTGAAGACCATTTTATCATTCACCGTGAACTATTATATTAAGTCCACAGATGAGAGGCCCAAATAAATTAAACTTAGAACTGTTTCAAACGAAGTTCATTCAGTATACATTTGACATGATTCAAATGGTTCTCACTAATTACCTGTATCCTTCCTCGCTTGTTGCTGAGCAAAAGATTGAGCGTCCTTCATACTTCCAATGATCTCTAAATCAATGTTCTCTCCAAACGCCTCTTTCTGGGCTAAAAATTGTGAATAAATAACATAGAGAGGAGGTGGAAGTAATTCTGCGGAGTGTTGTTGTTTTAATTTCTTCGTATGGAGAATCCCAAGTTGTTGTTGTACGGGTAAGGAAGCTTTCTTCAGAGTTTTCAAGTGTGAAGGGAGACTCGACAAGAACTTCTTCCTGTTGGCAATGGTCTCCAAAAGACCTTTTTTGTGTTGCTCAAGTTTCTCATGGAGTTTACAAAGTTCTTTTCTCTGCTCCAAAGTAAGAGAAACGTATATAGGACTACATTAGTAGATCATAATGAAAATGAAATACCAAAACTGTAAAGCAAATGACTATAACCCTCTCTTTGTTTATGATAATTGATAACAATCTTGTATTCAGATAAAAAAAAAACTAATATTATGTCTCATTTGAAGTAACGGCAATCGACATACGCGCAATAGTCCTTCGTATATTAAGATATTACGATACTTAGCTTTGATGACAAATAGGGAATACCTGGAAAAACTCGAAATTGAGCCGCTTTAGCATTAAATCATGGGTATTATCGGTAGACATAGCTTTTTGTTTAATCTCTTCAGGAGCACTACTGAAAAATTCTTCCTCTGGTACAAGTTCAATATCTGGATATTTTGATTTGAAATCTTTGCAAGCTTTAATAGCTTTAACATAATGATTTTTTTCATACATCAAGTTGTGAAGCTGCAATGTCGTGAAATCCACTGGCGCTTTCGCACGTTCTGTTTCGGCTTTTACACGATCTTCTTCTAACAAGATTGATCGATTCGCCTGCATATTTAAAACAAACAACCAAATTGTCGATAGCTATTCAAACATTCCAATAAATGATGTTAACATCCTGAAACAATTCACAATTGTAATCCATCACAAACCCTAGTGAATCAAACAGTGTGTTTATACTGAAGAAATTGAATAAGATGGAATGGGATCATGAATTTCTTTACTATAGATAAATCAAAGGAATTCTTTTTAGAAACTTATCAAATGATTGAAAATCAAACCTCTAGAACGACCCGTTTCACAAAAACCCCTCAAATTGAACTCATTTTTCCCTTACTTCATCAGAATTGTATGGTAAGCAATCATCTTTGGGTGAAGAATAAACCCTAGTAGAAGAAAAAAAACCCTAGAAAGCGATCTCTATATACATAAAATACGTAGAGAGAGAGAGAGAGATACCTGGCGGAGATTGACGAGATGGAGAGACATCTGAGTGATGAGTTCAGAAAGTTCAGATTTGGGTCTACCTTCTTTCTTAATGAAGAGCATTTTAGCGACGATTTCTTCCATTGATGTCCTACTCTCTTCCAGTAATTCGTACGCCGTCTTCTCTATCTTGCGCGCTTCCGGCGGTAGTGATGACGTTTTATCTTCCTCCTCCACCTCCATTGTCTTCCTTCTTCTTCTTCTTCCTCGTCGTCTGCTACTCTTCCTCAGTCGGCTTTGATAGACTGAAGAGGAATGATTGCTTCATTCAGCTGAAAGGTTTTATGGGCGCACTCCTCTGTTTAACGTTTAGACGATATATTCATGGTTATTCAAACTCACACTTAAGTTTTTCTTTTTTTACCTTACCCTACTCATATTTTGTGTATACACACATTTGTGAACTCAAGTTGATTGGGGCTCACCGATTTTGAGTCAAATAATCGAGACGCGCTGTTAACCCAACGTGGGGGACGCCAATAAAACTTCCCTTCATAGT
>BEHA01000046.1:509323-522750 GCA_002897215.1 Eschscholzia californica subsp. californica
CTGGCTGAGATTGAGACTCTGTGTGATATCCAGATTGGGTCTTATTTGGTGTATACCTAAAGAAACACACCCCTGCTGAGTGACCCCATCTTTTACATATGCCACATGGAACAGTAGAGAAGTCAAAGTCATCTGCCTTTTGGTTTTTGTGTTTGATATCAATGTTATTAGAAGATTTTGGAATAGAAGATGACCCATCTCTTCTATTGTAAGATGGATTCCTATAGTAAGTGGGAGAAGGCTTGTTTGAATGATTCATTCTTCTAACATAATAGACTTCTTGGTCCTGTTCCTTGGACAGTAACCATTGTTCATGCATAGTTAGCCTTGATTTGAGTTGTGCTAAAGTGAGATGTTCATTGTTTGCTCTTAATGCTATTGTAAACTGATCATAATCAGAACTTAGACCTTGAATAGCAATACGAACTAATTCAGACTCACTTATCCTATCATGAACAGAAATGAGAGAATCTGCTAGCATCTTCAATTCTCTTAGATAAACAGTAATAGAAGCAGAACCTTTTCTAATAGATTGTAATTTTCTCCTCAATTGGTCCTTTTTGGACTCAAGTCCCTCATTATGTGTAAGATTGATACAATCCCACATTTCTTTAGCAGAATTCAATCCATATGTGTCATAATAGACAGATTTAGAAAGGGTACTCTTGAGATAAGACCTTACAAAACTTTCTCTACTTCTCCAAAGTAAGAAATCAGGGTTAATTTGTTCAACCCCATTAATGACCCTAAGTTGTGATGGTTCCTCAGTCAGACCAGTCACAAAACCTAGAAGATCATAGGTACCAAGCAAGGTCTCAACTTGGTCCTTCCACATTAGGTAATTAGAGTCATCTAACTTCTCAGTTATGAAGTTAGTTACAGCAGAAATAGGTGGAAGATTACCTTGATTTGCTGCTGCCATGGACAGATTTGAAGAAAGCTGGTGACTTTGCACGAAAAAACAGTAAGTAAACTTGATCTTTATACTTGTTTTCTTTAATTTTGATCAATATTCTGATAAGAACACAATATTTTCTGAAACAACTTGAATTGTGTATGAATTTTTGAGATCTTCATCTTGAAATGATTATAATTTTCTGAATATTTACTACTCTTCTCTTGATTTTGATGGTGATTTTACGAGAAATGATGAATTGGCTGTTGAGTTCACAATGAAAACCCTAGTTTTGGAAGGATCTAGCTGAATCTGATACCATGTAAGTTTCCAAAGAACTCTCAATTTTATTTCCAATATCTCATTCATTGTTATACAACTCTTTATTTATAGAAGTAGAAAAGAAAAGAAAACAAACCAAGTTTGTTAAGTTTGTTGTTAAAAACAGAAAACAGAAAAGTTAGGTTGATTAACTAACTTCTCAACTAACTTTTCTTAACAGGTGGAGAGTGCCCTTAACACAGATGAGACTTGAACAGGCTGGGCTGCTTCCATTGACTTCTCTTTGACTGTAGACCGAGACCCTCTTGACTCTTGACTGTCATTGACCATATAAGAGACTTGTAAATCCCTAATTCCTCTTTTCCTTCTTCGACTTGTAAACCCTAGCTTCTCTGGTTCTCTCAATGGGTATCACTCTAAACAAGTTAAAGTAATTCTTGTTTGGTTCTTCTGCCACAACCTGTTTCAAACAAAATGAAACTTGTTAGCCATTCAATCTTACAGAGAGAGGAAAAATGCTAGAGAAGAAGAAAAATTAGACGAGGGACTGAAATCTTATGTGGTTTGATGTGATTCGTGCTTCCGATGATTCTAATTGCACTAAACCACGAATCACATCAAGCCACATAAGATTTCTGCCCAGAGTCTGCCTAATTTTTCTTGTATCCTGCCATTAGTCGAGAGAGAGAGAGAGGGAGACAGAGAGACTAACCTTCCCACTGTAAAGACTATCAAAGTAAATGCAGGTACCGAAGTGCTTGAACAAGAGAGTTTTATCATCATAAGGCAACCTAGGAACAATATCATTACAATAAACAAATCTAAAATACTTAATACCATGAGTTCTAAACTCTCCTTTCATGAATTCTCCAAGTTTTTCATCTCCAACTCTTGGTTGCCCAAATGTGTAAACTCCTATTCTCTTCAACATCCATTCTTCTTCGTGTAACGCCAGTATTACCGGAAATACTACCGCCAATGCCCCTCCCAAACTATGTCCTGTCAGTACGAGTTTCGCTTTTTCGTTTTTCTTCAATACTTCTCTTAACTTTTCTCTTATTGCATAATAAGCATATAACTTTTGTTGGGTATCCTCATTAATCTCCTTAGGCCATCCTTGACCTTTATGAAGACCTAAAGCTTTCAGGAAATCACCATGAATCTTACCAAGTCTAGGAAAAGTATACCAAGAGATATCTACATCTGTGATCCAATCTCCTGCAACAAAAGGCGTTGTTCCTCTAAATGCTACCATTATTAAATCTGGGTCTGTCATTTTATCTTGGAACATAAAGGCTTGAGTCGATTGTCTTCCTTCATAATCTGCAAAAAAGAACATGTAACTACGTACAAAAAAAGTTACGGTGGTGTTTTTTTTTCATGGCCTGAATCTGACCGGTTTAAGTCTGATTTAGTTGAATCGAGGTCCCTAATCCTAACAAGTCCTAGTCAAGGGCACAATAGTCATTTCTAGCGATGGATTCACTATTCAGACGTGTCAGACAAAAATAGACACCTTAGAATTTGATGCCTAGTCAATTTAAATCTGGAGTAAGATTTCAAATCTTAGTTAGAGACGAAACAAGCGCTAGTACCTAAATTTTATTTCTCAATATATTAAGTATTATGTAGGCTAAAGTCAATTTCATTAACTTTTTAGGTTTATTACCATTCCAGCAATTATAGAACCCCAGAAACTTCATCTGCATAAAATAATAAGAATTCGTCAGCTACCAATAGACATAACATAAACCCTAAATTATATAATCTATCGATAATATATTCAATAATTTGTGAACATATATATATATATATACCTTCCAGTTATCTTCGACTGTTGTTTGAATGTAAGCTTCATTCTCATAAGAAATTTTAGCAGCCATTACTGAAAGAGCTGAATTGTATCTTACATTTCCAAATTTGATGTTCTTGTCTAATTCAATTCTTGGGTCTAATTGTCCGATACTCGATTTAAACGTTGCTGAATTTCTATCAAGCATTACCAGCTTTCCTGTCGTCACATATATCATGATATTAATTTGTTCTGAAATTCTAAAGTTAAAACCTTCTGAAAGGCAACAGTTATAAGTTATAACCACGCATAAGTAACTTATCATAAAACTGTTGCTTAATATAATGCTGCGACGGTCTGTAGATTACTATTTGCGACGGTTTACATGTTACTATTCGCGACGGTTTCACTACCATACAGTTTTTTGCAAAATCTATCCCTATGACAATTATTTGCTCCTAGAACTTTGAAAATTATTTGTGATACTCTTCAAAGATATATCTCTATGAAATATAGTTTTTAATTATTAGTGTATTAGCCATTTTTATAATTAAATTATGCAGTAATTTTCCAAGAACATGGGCTGAAAAAAAAAAAAAATATATATCAATATTTAAATTAAGATGTGAACTGGTTGTAGTGTACGCTTTTTTTTGTCAAGTGACTTGGATCCTATCACAGTGGAAAATCTTTTAAACTATTCTAGAAACAAAATCAATCTAAAGTCGATCCAGAATAATAAAACGACCCACCTCAATAATTACTTGTAATATATATAATTGTAGAGACACATGTGAGTCGATGTTTATAAGTCAAACGAATGCATTTCTTTTTTATTTAAATGCTCGGAGAACATGCATGTATCAAAAAAAAGAAAAAAAATGCTTGAGAACACTAGGGTTAGGCCTGTATCTCCATCTTTACCTCGAATGTCAAAATATTGTCTCTTAATCTATCATGGGGTCAAAAAAGTCTTGTTTTCTAATAATACCAAGCTTCAGACATTATCAGTATTTTTGTGCGTTTCACATTCGTCACTATTACATATTTAAGCTTTTTAGCAAGGAAATGAGAAACTATCTCTTGAACTTATTGATTATGTACAATAATTAATTGAAGAAGTTAAACAAAATTATTAACACTGTTTAATTTAATATAATGTATATGTAAATTTAGCCAAAAAGCATTACTATATATATAATTTATATTTAAGTTACACCATCACTTAATAATAGAATTCGTAGTAGTTTTAGTAAACAGATTAATTTACACAATTGCACCTAAATAGATAGTGTTAGATACAACCCAATTATGAAAGAAATGGTAGTGTATAAAACATGAGTAGCTTACAAGCATGGTTTGGGTCTATTTGACATAGATGCGAACCCTAGCCTGAGTCGCTCATTTTGCTTGTAAACTAGCACGAAGACCGTTGGATCACGGGTCGGGGCAAATAGATCATTTTATAATGCATTGATATTTAAAAGAACAGGAAAAATGCTACAGAAAATAGGTAGACTGTGGGCGGAAAGCTAAAACCAAATTTAGACATCATCTGTCCTTCTAATATATTTGATTTACTGAACCGCGAATCATGGGAAGCAACATATAATTTCTGCGTAGTTGTCTGCCAAATTTTTCTTGTTAGGTAGACATCATCTGTCCTTCTAATATATTTGGTCTGTTTGACATTGACCTATGCGAACCCTAGCCCGGGTTGCTAATTTCACTTGTAAACTAGCACGGAGACCGTTGGATCATGGGTCGGGTCAAATAGATCATTTTATAATGCATAGATATAAAAAGTAGAAAAAATGCTACGGAATAAGAGAAATAGATAGACTCTGGGCAAAAACCTAAAGCCAAATTTACACATCATCTGTGCTTCTGTGAATTTGACTTGAACTGCGAATCATGGGAAGTAACATATAATATCTGTGCAGTGTCTGCCTAATTTTTCTTGTTACGTAGCATTACTCCACAAATAGTGTAGCAAATAATTGATGATAAAAAAAACATACCTTGTAAGAGATCAAAGAAAAGCTTAAAGAAATTGGAGCCTGAAATGTTGAGGAAAGTATCGAACAAAAGTCCAATCCAAAACAATGCTTTTGTCAAATGTAGAAGTAGTTTTTGTGCAAGAATTGATATCACTAAAACCCATCTTCTTCTAACTCCTACTACCTTCAACCCTTGTGTGGATTCAATATAATTGTTTGGTTCAACCTCACATGAACACAGTAACTTCAACAGATCAAAGAAACTTCCTTCTTCTGGTTTCAAAAGTAGATAGTCATCACAAAATCCATCTTCCCCACCATGATCACCTCCATTCATTGCCATTGCACTCTAAAACCTAAGATATCTCTAGACTCTAGAGAGAGAAAATGATCTCCAGAGAGAGTGGTAGGAAGATGGGTTGGTATGAAAAATATTACCTTGAATTTCAAGAGTGGGAAACCCGTTTATATAAGAGTTAAGTTGAAATGATGCTTAAGCCTACTTCGCTTAATTAATTAAAATAGAAACACCGATAGTCTGCTCGACTGTCTGACACTGGGCCTCCACGAGCTGAAGTGGGCGAGCATAAACGAGAGAAACTTCATCGATGGTTTCTCTCTCTAAATCATGTCTGTCCACCACAGCTCGTCCACCTATCATCAGGCTGAGGATTGGACTGAGTATTATTTTTCTTTGAGAAATTTAGTGATACCCCCTCACCACTAATGTCTAATTACCGATACCCTCTTTTTTAATTGGATATTAGTGAACCCCCTTATTTAGAGTTAAGAGTACGTAAATACCCTTATTCTTATTTTTTTTTTCTATCTTTTTTTCTTCGATCTCTCACGATGTTATGCTTTGCCGACGTATCTTCATTTTTCATACTAATTTTTTCTTCATCTATCTTTTTTCTACTTTAACAACAACATTTATCAAAAATTTGAAATTAATAAATCACAACAATTGGAAATTTAAAAGTCGTAAAATTCTAAGAAAATTTCTTTACTTTTCAATTGTTCTTTGTTGTACGTTAAAATTGATGTTTCCAAGTGTAACTAATTCGAAGATAACCTCTTGATATCAGTTGTTCTTTCTATCAATTATAACTCGTATACATTCAAATAATACAAATGCAAAATGAAATTATGAATTGAACGAAAAATTAGAAAGTTAGAAGAGAAATTATTAATTGAACTTACAAATTAGATAGAAAAATTGATGGAAAGACCGAAGTTAGACTGTTATGTCAGCTATGGAGTTGCAAATTAGATGGAAAAATTCACGGGAAGACTAAATCACGAGTAGACTAAAGTTAGAGTGTTGTGTCGGTCGTCGTCAGTGGCGAAGCCAGAAATTTTTATGAGTGTGGGCACCTTTTTGTTATAGCTAATGAAAGAATTTCATAGTACGCGATTAAGCTAGAACCGAAAAGCAAATATAACAAATTTTATTTATAGTTTAGATATTCAATAGTAATTTTGATACATAACAAGCAATCTCAAATTTTCTCATCAATATGGTTCAAGGATCTTTCCCCAACTGGATTTCTAAAAGATATTGAAATAAAAAATAAAGGAGGGGATGAAAAATACAAGTTATGGAAAAATCACACAAAATCAAAATTAATGGGGTTGTTTAGAAAACTCTTCACATGCCATTTTATTTAGTTGGTGACTTTGAGTAGGTCAAAATTGAGTTATCTCAATTAATAAGAAGCAATTTTAAGCCAAGCATACTCTTCATAATATATTTTTAGTGAACAATTTCAACTAACTTAAGTAGTAGACATTCTTACCTCAACAAAAAAAAATGTAGTAGATATTCTAGAGAAAAATATGTCAGTAAAAATTCTAGAAAAAAAAGTGACTTGCATGGTTCTCGATCCCTTGACCTTTGTGATGTAACTCCACTGTTTCACCACCTAAGCTAAGAAAGGATGGTAGTTGGAAATTGAAATAGAGGTATATAATATAGTAGCACATGAAGTATAACATAAGCGAGTCACATTAGGGTCGTGGGGGCCTGCGCCCCTATGTGCACTCGCCCCTGGTCGTCGTAATGACATGAGAGGGGGGAAATATATATATATATATATATATATATATATAGTAAGTGTAGGCAGTGGCGGACCATTAAATTTTCTTTCTGGAGGCACTTTTAGTTAGAACGAAAATCGTCCAAATTTTTTAATATGATGTGAAAGCAAGTAATTTCTGTACATTATCGTTACATTCGAATCCAATTCAACCACTATTGTCTTGTGAGTTATTTTGACTGAATCAATATAAGTAATCTTTTGCATATTCGAATTATATATAAAGAAGTTAAGGAACGAGGGTGGACAGACTCATTTTAAAAAATAGTCAGAAAATAACACATATATGTATAAGAAAATTAAATATAAAGAAGACATAAGAATGATATATAGAAAAATATCTCTAACAATGTTAATGGGAATCACTGAATTTACAATGAAAAAAACTAAAAAGGTGAATTGATCTGTAAATAGGGGGTCAAAATGAAGGACTATAGAGCCAAAAGCACAGCTAATTACAAACTAGGGGGCGTATCGAAATTTACTCATTAGAAAATTAAGAAGAAAAAGGTAAGGCCAGGCAGGGGGGTACCGACAAGCTAACTATTCTTTGATGATAGAAAACTGGAGTGTTCACTGTATAATACATATCACCTCTATTAGGAATCATGCCTTAGTCCTAAACCATGAGACCGCGGGGCCACGTGCCCCCACAGGTCCCTACGTGTGTCCGCCCTTGAGTGTAGGGCTATTTTCGTACTTTTAAGTGCAAAAATGGGAGATTCACTAATATCTAATCCTATATATTAAAACAACTTGAGGTATAAGTCTTGTCGTTCATTTTATTGAGATTTTGATAAAGATCACATCCGACGACTGGTATAAAATCCTATTCGTGTAAATTAAATCAAAATAAAAGGATATTAGTGTAAATCGAGCAAAATTAGTTAGGATATCCCTACAATAATTACTATCCACGTATTTCTCTTCCTATTCACGATTTTTACAACTTATTTATGATTTGGTTAATATCCCTTCCCTATTTATTCTCTCTTATCTTCTTTATTTTTTATTCCAATTATATTTATTACTAATCGTTCTCTGTTTTTTCGTCTCTAGATGATTCTTCTTATTTATTACTGATTGTTCTATGTTTTTTCATTTCTAGAAGATTCTTCTTAGGAATTTTGATTTAAATATTATCTCCGACGTCAATCAAGAGGGATCTGTCATGTCCGTAAGACGCGAGAGGAATCTAGTTAAAAAAAATGAGGTATCGCTTATTGGACATTAGTGGTGAGGGAGTTCGTTAAATTTCCCTTTTTCTTTTAACAAATGCTCCATCATGACAATATTTGTTAGTTGTTGATAAATAAAGGAAAGAAAGGAAAAGAAAAGAGAAAACGTGTCACTTTGTCAATTGAGTTTGATTGATGGTTGGATGGATTCAAATTGAGTAATTAAGTAATTTCAAACATGATTAAATTAATTTATTTGTTTAGTAATATAGAGAATCTATGTTTGATCACGATTTGATTAATTAATTATTAGTTTTAAATAATATGAATGGATCTTTCCTAACTTTTAAAAATAAGTATTTTAATTTTCACCTGGGTGGAAAATGAGATTAACTATTTTAATGAAGGGTTAGTTAGCACGATTTGGACTCAATTTTTTTGGGTGCTTCTAAAGGCACCAGGTCAAAAGGCTGTTAGCATCCGGAAATTTTATTGACTCGGGTCAATGTCTATTGACCCGAGTTCTCTATAAGCACCGGGTTTTAACGTGGGTTACGTTCACCTTCATCATTTTCTCTCTTTAAAACCGTGAATCGGTCAGTAATGAATCCTGGGTATGAACTTATCTTCAACACTACAAGATAACAGAGAAGTGTTTTTCAAAAGAAAAAGATAACAGAGAAGTGTATTTATGAACTTCAGATATCCCAATACTCTGTAACAAGTAAAGGGTATGTCGGAGTCTAGTGGCGACGTCGCAAGCGAGCAACCTGGATCGACGGTTTGTGACTCGCCGGAGATTAGAACCAGTTACTTTTAACTTCTCTGAAGAGGAAAGTGAAGACAGGGACGATGTCTGGAATTTTGTAAGTTAGAATTTCCAGGCACATTCCAAAGGTACGACGTAATTCAAGAGTAGTAAAACCCAAGGAGCGCATGAAATCGATGGTGGATTTCATGTCGTGGAGAGAAGAGGTTAGGATAAGTGGGTAATCTTCGATAAGGGATAAGAGGTCGATCCCAATGGATTCCAAGTATATGATTTCGTCTCCGAATCCATTTGGGTCGGAAAAGGAGGAAGAGTTAATAAGTAATCTGTTTCTAGTGGTGGTGATGGTTGTTGGGGAGGAAAAGTTGGGGTTTCAAATGGCTTTTGGGGAAGAAGAACAGGCATCCGGGTATTCATGGTGGTGGTGGTTTTGGATGATGATGGTGATGAAGAAAAAGGGGGAATTGTACAATGGGTAAGAAGGGTTCTGTTGTTATTGTTGTTGGTGTTTGGTGAAATTGAAATAGGGACGAAGTGGGAAGACGATGATTTTGGGAAGCCTCCATTGCCACCAACCTTGTTAGTAATGGAATTGCAGAAACAGAGGAGTGTGTTTCCACGAGTAGTAGTCTGTGGTAGAAGAGGGATTCTCATCGTCGTCTTCCCCCAACCCAGTAGTCTATTTTTTTTCTTTTTTCAGATTTTGGTGATGAAGAAGATAAGGCTATTTTAGATGGGGGCAGAGGAGTGAACCAGAAACTCATAGACCTGAATGATTGCTATCTGGATTTAAATACTCACGGATTAACTAATCCGTGAGTATGTGAAGAAAAACGGATTAGCCAATCCGTGAGCATGTGAAGAGTAACGGATTGGCTAATCAGTGATTTAATGGAAACGGACGGACTGATCCAGTCCGACATACTTTGTCCGATATTTTGGTTAGATTTTGTGAGAGATGGATGGAGGGGTTAACTCCACTTGACCGGTGCCTACATAGTTGGACGGTGCTAACAGAGAAAGAAGTGGTTGGGCCTGGTGCTAACAGAGATGGATGCTAACAGCCTTTTGGCTCGGTGCCTTTAGAAGCACCCTTTATTTGCTTAATTAATTAACTAATTAGAAACCTAATCAAATTAGGTTTTACAGAAATTTCTAATTTTCATTATTTGGTTGCAATTTCATTTCCACCTGCATGTCAACAAATTAATTTAAGAATGTGACAAACAATGTAGTTTCCATATATACACAATTTTGGGAGTAGGGTCCCCTAACTATCTATAAGTAGTAAAAACCCCAATTTCCTCAACATATTTTGTTTTTTTTTTTTTTTTGTTGAGAAACATAAGTAGTAAAAACCCCAATTTCCTCAACATATTTTGTTGATCTCTTACTATTTCTATAAGGTTTATCTATGTGCTCAAAATGTTAAAGAACACAATAGACAAAGGGGTTTATCTGTGGCCTAATGGATAAGGCGTCTCACTTCTAATTAGGCGATTATGTGATCGAGTCCCACGGAATGTGTCTTTAGTTTCTTCTTCTTTTTTCAGTCTTGTATGAGAATTATTGAATTGTGCAGCCGCGAAAAATTGAGGAGCTTGGATTTTGATTTTTGATTTCCGATTCTGGTAACGTTTAACTAACATTCGAGAACCTTATCTTCCATTTTAACCAAAGGATCTAACCCAAACTATTTCGGAAGCAAAATCAGAAAACCCAATTTATTTTTCCCGAAATAAGAGACCTAGCTATTTTATCACAAAGGATCATCTTTTCTAGTAAATCTTGAGGAATTCATCGTGTAGAAACCTACTACTTTCTAGTTTCATTTATGGTTTTTGGAGCAATCCATCAATTGGAGCAAATGAACGCCTTCCTCCTTATTCGACATATTTACAATCTCCTTTGCTAACGAGGAAAAATCATTCTAGTGAGTTCACGGAATTCCTATTGGCGTTTTGTGTTTTTTCATTGTTTTGGAACTCCAGCGGGAAAATATTGATGTAAAGCTATAAAGAGTGTTTAGCTAACGTCGAAAGAACAAAACATCACATGGTGGTATTTGTTTTTTTCATTGTTATAATCAGACTCGTCTACCCCGTCTGAATCATCTGAATCAAGTGCACTCGTAATCAACCCTAATCAGCCATTCAGACAAAACACAATCTAAAATTGTCTGGAATCAAATCGGATTTGATTATAATTCTGATTTACTTTAATTCTCGGGATGTCTCAAATTCGATCTCTAGAGAAGTGGAAATTCATGATTTATTGAATCGGAGTATGAATATAGTAGATGTAGGAATGAATGAGTTCTCAAACCCCGTAAGATCATCTTAAGGTTTTTTAGGACCCAAAATCATTTTTCTCTTTCAGTAAAGAAAAGAGAAATTTCAAAGACGTTCCCTAATAGTGTTATAGACTCTTTCCTCGACAACTTTGAAATGAAGTTTGTGGGGGAAGTACACGACTTTAGCACTAAGGCATCTTAAAACTTCCTTAGAAAAAAAGGTTAATCTCAGCCACTTATTTTATTTGGGCACCTTGTAAGGTAGGTTGAGGTCCAAACTTATCAGACGGTTCTTTTTTAACATGGAATAAGAACACAATTAACAGAATTGCACCCGTGGCCTAATGGATAAGGCGTCTGACTTCTAATCAGGCGATTGTGGGTTCGAGTCCCACCGGGTGTGTTTTTAATTTCTTCTTTTGTTTGTTCTCTTTTGCTTGATACCTTGCAACGGTTCCTCAAGCGTGTATGCGACAACTATTATTAACTTTTGTAGTGTCGTCAATACGAGTCTGCAGGTCCAGGGGCCTGGCCAGTCTCTGTCCTTTAAAACGACTCGGTCGTGTGGGGCTACCCAGCCCCAAAATAGTTGTTCCCCAACTACACTTTTTGTATTTGATTTTTCATAAATCTTTTTATTGTTTTAAATTCTTCTTTTAAGTTCTTGTCTAACTTTCGTTTTATAATTTATTTTTGTTAATCTTTTTAAAGTTCTCCCTCTCCATAGAATTATATTAAAATTTATATTTGGAACTAACAATTTATAATTGAAAATTGAAATCAAAATCTCACACATACATCACGCACGCATATGATTTTGATTGGCAACCCCTCCTTTGGGAATCCGACATTTGAAAAATTTAGGGACTTTAAAAAATCCAAGGGCTCCATGTACATAAAGCATTGGTTTACTAGTTTTCTTATTCTTCGTTATTATACAGAGACGTTATTAACTTATTATACAGAGACTTTATTATACTGAAAGCGTGCTGATTAGACATATGACTTGTTGTCTTCTCCTGTTTGTGTTACTGGTGAATCCGAATTGCTTCATTTACCAAATCTTCACTTTGTTAGATAACCAAAGACTGCTCAACTGGAACTTGGAAGACCACCTAACATTCAATAAGATATCATCTAGTTGAATTCAATTGGTTAATGTTATCACAAGCATTTCCACGACTTTCTAGCCGAGCCCTTCCCTTTTTACCTTCCATTGCAATGTCATGCACATGATGCACTTATGTCAGATTGTCATCGCTGAAATATGCAAGAGACGAGAGGTTTCATTCTTTAAACACCTTATCCGCGAAGACGCTTGACTTCATGAAGAAAAAGTGCATTTGAGTATTCAAGTATATCATTTTGGTGTTATCTCTAAACTTTGAAACTATCGCGCAGATGGGACTTGTGGTGATAGTAAAGATGCTGCAACCATGGTTTCCGTGTTGTTTCTAGAAGGGACATGGCAACCCAGATGAGCAGGGCCGGCCCAAGTATATCTGAGGCCCCAAGCGAAATTGAAACTTGGGGCCCCATACAGTGGATATCTATTATATAAAACAGAATGAAGAGTGTTGACTGGGACAAACATAGAGTTGAAAAATGCTGACTGGGACAAACAATGAGATAAATCTAACCGTCTATTCCTGATCAACACTAATACGAGCCTTTGGATTCTTTGATTGAAATATATTAACGTTGAAAACTCATTAATTACGTCATTTAAAGAGCGGTTGAGATTTCATCTTTCATACTCTTTTCTGTTAAAGATCATGACCGCCCATGTGGGTTCAGTTCCAATTGTAGCCTTTAGATCCCTCTAATTTCTAATCAAATCCTAACACTAATGACGTGAATTAATATTGTGATTTATTGCTCATAAAATTCTTCAATTAATGTTGTCATTTATTGTTTATTTTGACCCGTTATTTTGGCAAGGTAATCGTTTTCCTTTTGATTTTGTTAATGTAGGAAATTTCTCATGGTTTTTGTTTGGGTTATTTCCCATATGGCCCCCTACTTTGTGACCAGCTTCCCGCCTGGCCCCCCACTTTACGAGAAATACCCATATGGCCCCCTTCCGTTATAACACCGTTACTCTCTCTCTTCCATTTCT
>BEHA01000046.1:524514-546011 GCA_002897215.1 Eschscholzia californica subsp. californica
CCCCTTACTGCGACAATCTTTGAGATTATCCACAATTCGACCTATCACAAGTAGGCCCAACTCTGGTACCGTGTTAAGTTTGTCAACATCCAACTCAAAATCAATTGACAATCAGATTAAAGGTCCTAGTTATTATTTTTTCAGTCTTGAGATTTCCGTTGGTCCATGTGGGACTATTCTCCCTCTATCTATCGACTAAATGTCATTTAGGATCGTCTAGTCCCGAACTCCTAGTTCAATTCATTCTTTGTTATTATACACATTAATATGCTTGTCTATTTTTCTAATAGGATTTATCTACACAGGCGAATCAGGTCCAGAGGTCTATAAACATATTCATCTTGGCATAAAACTGCTCAGCAACGCTCAGAATTTACCATTGATTCACTTTGTAGCGGCAGCCAACAACAAGTGCTAGCATTTTTACTCGATAAGGAATTTCGATACAAAAGGAAGAATATGAAGCGTGTCATTTGATGGGCCTAAAAGGTTACCCTAAAAGGTCTCCACCCGCAAGTATACGGGTGTCAAGTAATAACCCGGTAAGCCCGGAATCAATCCACGAGATAGGAAGGTGATTCAGATATCGAGAGAGTCTAGTCCACAGGTCTAGGTGTCACTGACTAACTTAGACTAAAAATAAAAAGATAATGATTTGGGTTTTTGGATAGATTTGAAATAAATAAACAAATAAAAACTAACTGAACTAAAGGTGAGAGAGATTCGGTAGAAGATCGAGTAAGAATCGAGTGACAAGGATACTTGGATCCACAAAATCGATAATGACTAGTACTAATTCTCTATTGGCATGCAAGTTAGTTAACTTCACCCACATTGACAATCATAAGCACAATATGTCAAACCAAGCATAATCGATCAAAAGTTACTAAGTATCGACTATCAAACTAATAACATACTATCAAATGAGTAGACAATGATCAAAGTATGACACTAATAAGCATAATCCGTCAAATTAAGTATAACCGATCAAAAGTTACTAAGCATTGACTATCAAATTAAGTACGAACTATCAAACTATGTGTCAATAAGCAATTACGAACGAGGTTCCTAATTCATAAAAATTAGACAAAGTTAATCAAACTAACATTTAATAAACAATGAGTCATTCATCACAAATCGATTCATACTTCACGAGTATCCGAATACAAAAGCTAGCTAGACATGGTGAAACACATGATAAACGAGAAGAAAATAAAGAAAGACATAAGTTAAGGTGAAAATCTCTCTATTTCGATGAGGCGCGAGACTAAGATCGTCAAATAATATAAGCCTTTAAGTGTTGTCGACCTCCATGTAACAGAATGCAGGAGTCCCTTTAACAGAATACAATAGGTGTCCTCTCAGCCGAACTTGACTTCCCCTTAACAACAGAGTTGTCTACTTCCTTTCAATAACAATCCAACATGAAAGCTTTAACCTAAGCTTTCTCTCCTTAGGAAACCAACACCAAATGACAAGGCAACACAAGGGAAATTATCAAGTGAGTATCTCAAGCATAAACTCTAAACTTTCCGGCCAAATAATGGCTGGAATAACATCAACCAAATCCGACCAAGAGAAGAAGCCCTAGATCCGGTCAAGATATTGTCGGCTGGTTCTCGAGCTTGCTCTCGAAGGGTAGAGAGCTACTGCTGTCTACCCGAGATGATTCACAAGTCGCTAGCTGTTGTCCGCCGAGAAGGAAGGTCGGAGTTGCTGCAATTCTCGAGCTTGCTGTCCGAGCAGCTTCGCGGTCCCTCTTCTTCTCGTGCCGGCCGAGCTATGGCCGGCCTAGTGTGCTGGCCGGCTTAGCTTTAGCCGACAACTTCCTCTTTCCTCTCTCACTAAACTCTTAAACCCCCAAGAACCCTCAGTCTTTGATGGAGAAGATGAATCCTTTCTAAACCTAGCTTTTTTTTAATGTGGAATATCCTCTCTCAAGTCTGATTCCCGGCCTCTTTTTTGTTCACACACCAAGACTAAAAACCATTGACTTGTTTTTGGACCATTGACTTGGTCTTGGGGTGCTTATAAAGTCTTCTTTGCCTTCTTCTTTAGACTTGGGCTTCGGTTTGGGCCTCTTTCTCATTTAGAAACCGAAAGGGGTGCCTTCAAATTTGTTTCTACATAATTTCCAGAATAGACAAAAATACCCTTCGAATTCTTTCTTCCATTATTCTTCCATTATTTCTCCATCCGAACTCCGATTCGACTTCCGTCTTCGCCATCGGACTCACCATAGACTCCACTTGCCATCTAACCTCTGATTTTCACAAAATTACTAAAATACTCCTGGTGTTTTTTCCTTCCTGTCTCTTCCACATGAGAAGAAAATGTGATATATGCTCCGTTTTATTCCGAATCTAACGTCAAACTCCAAATAAGTTTCCTAACAAGAAAAACACATAAAGAATTAGAAATAAAACCCGAAACGAACTGACTCATCGTAGTTAAGCGATCCAAATGTGGCATTTTAACGCCACATCATCATTCTGATTTATCTTGTAGTGGCTAACGAGTTCAACTAATGTACGTATTAATGAGTGTAATTATTATTGTGTTCGTCTCTTGTATTCACCGTATTAATATCAATTCCGTTCCGAGACTTTGACTTCATATGGTTTATCTTTTATTTCTGTTAAAAACCACCATGGACCTAAGAAGGTGTGAGAATAGTCCCACATGGGAGAATGGGTAACTAGCAATCAAGAATATAAAGTATAGGTCCTCTCCACTCATTGTCAATTGGGTTTTGAGTTGGATGACCACAAACTTAACATGGTATCACAGCTAGGCCCACACGTGATAGGCTTAAAAGCCACACGTGCTCCATGTCACCCGTAAAGAAAAAAAAAACACACGTGTTAGGCTCAAAGAACGCCACACATGAGGGGGCCTGTGAGAATAATCCCACGTGGGAGAATGGGTGTAACTAGCAACCAAGAACATAAAGTAGAATACGGGATTTATTAACTTCATATAACTCAAATACCAACAATAGAATAGATGAAATGCAGAATACACACTACATAATACTAGACCTAAACATGACTTCCATTAGCAAGTAATTAAGATATCTTATTGAGATTTAAGACCTTCATGAGTTTGGTCTTGAAGAAGGAATGGTGCATGAAGTGGAGATCCCAATCTGGTAAGATTAACATAATCTTGAGGACCATGAGCTGATAGTCCTGGAATTACTAACCCAATTGCCCTATACGATCTTAAAAACCATCCTTCAGAATAATCAGGCCCCTTCACATATCCTATAAAGAAGCTCCTAATAAACAACTCCCAGGCAGCATTTAAAGACATGGGTATCACTCTAAACAAGTTAAAGTAATTCTTGTTTGGTTCTTCTGCCACAACCTGTTTCAAACAAAATGAAACTTGTTAGCCATTCAATCTTACAGAGAGAGGAAAAATGCTAGAGAAGAAGAAAAATTAGACGCGGGACTGAAATCTTATGTGGTTTGATGTGATTCGTGCTTCCGATGATTCTAATTCCACTAAACCACGAATCACATCAAGCCACATAAGATTTCTGCCCAGAGTCTTCCTAATTTTTCTTGTATCCTGCCATTAGTCGAGAGAGAGAGAGGCAGACTAACCTTCCCACTGTAAAGACTATCAAAGTAAATGCAGGTACCGAAGTGCTTGAACAAGAGAGTTTTATCATCATAAGGCAATCTAGGAACAATATCATTACAATAAACAAATCTAAAATACTTAATACCATGAGTTCTAAACTCTCCTTTCATGAATTCTCCAAGTTTTTCATCTCCAACTCTTGGTTGCCCAAATGTGTAAACTCCTTCTATTCTCTTCAACATCCATTCTTCTTCGTGTAACGCCAGTATTACCGGAAATATTACCGCCAATGCCCCTCCCAAACTATGTCCTGTCAGTACGAGTTTCGCTTTTTCGTTTTTCTTCAGTACTTCTCTTAACTTTCCTCTTATTGCATAATAAGCATATAACTTTTGTTGGGTATCCTCATTAATCTCCTTAGGCCATCCTTGACCTTTATGAAGACCTAAAGCTTTCAGGAAACCACCATGAATCTTACCAAGTCTAGGAAAAGTATACCAAGAGATATCTACATCTGTGATCCAATCTCCTGCAACAAAAGGCGTTGTTCCTCTAAATGCTACCACTATTAAATCTGGGTCTGTCATTTTATCTTGGAACATAAAGGCTTGAGTTGATTGTCTTCCTTCATAATCTGCAAAAGGGAACAGGTAATTACGTACAAAAAAAGTTATGGTGGTGTTTTTTTTCTCATGGCCTGAATCTGACCGGTTTAAGTCTGATTCAGCTGAATCGAGGTCCTTGATCCTAACAATCCTAGTCAAGGGTACAATAGTCATTTCTGACGATGCACTCACTATTCAGAAGAGTCAGACAAAAATAGGCATCTTAAAATCTAATGCGAGTCAATTCAAATCTAGAGTAAGATTTCAAATCTGAGTTAGAGACAAAACAAACGCTAGTACCTAAATTTTATTTCTCAATATAATATTGTATATCGCTAAAGCCAATTTCATTAACTTTTTAGGTTTATTACCATTCCAGCAATTATAGAACCCTAGAAACTTCATCTGCATAAAATAATAAGAATTGGTCAGCTACCAATAGACATAACATAAACCATAAATTTGATAATCTATCGAAAATATATTTAATAATTTGTGAATATATATACCTTCCAGTTATCTTCGACTGCTGTTTGAATGTAAGCTTCATTCTCATAAGAAATTTTAGCAGCCATTACTGAAAGAGCTGAATTGTATCTTACATTTCCAAATTTTATGTTCTTGTCTAATTCAATTCTTGGGTCTAGTTGTGCAATACTCGATTTAAACGTTGCTGAGTTTCTGTCAGGCATTGCCAGCTTTCCTGTCGTCACAGATAGCATGATATTAATTTGTTCTGAAATTCTAAAGTTAAAACCTTCTGAAAAGCAATAGTTATAGCCGCACAGAAGTAACCATGATATATAAGCGTTGCTAAAAGCACTGCGACATTTATATGTCATTATGTGCGACGATTTTGTATGTTACTATTTGTGGCGATTTTGAATGTTACTATTTACGACGGTTTTGTATGTCACTTTTTCCGACGGTTCACTACCCTAACTTTTTGCTGCAAAATCTATCCCTGTGACAATTATTTGCTCCTAAAAGTTCGAAATTATTTGGGAAACTCTTCAAAGATATATATCTATGAAATATACTTTTTAATTATTAGATTATTAGCCATTTTTAGAATTAAACTATGCAGTAATTTTTCGAGAAAATGAGCTGAAATATATATATGTGTGTGTGTGTGTGTGTTATTTTTTTTTGTCATGTGACTTGGATCCTATAGTAGTGGGAAATTTTTTAAATAAATGTTAGAAATAAAATCAATCTAAAGTCGATCCTGCATAATAAATCGACCCACCTCAATAATTTACTTATATATATATATATATATATATATATATATATATATATATATATATATATATATATAGAGAGAGAAAATGACTATTTGAGTTGGAAAAATTATCATAATAACTAAAAAAGCCTAGATCTTTATCTATTAGGTAAAAGTTACCAAAACTTTATGTGTAATAGTATGTAAAGTTTAAAATAATATTGATAATTATCAATAAGGTCATTTTCTCGTTTTTCATTCCGAAAATACCCTTACCCTTCAAAACTCATGTTTGGTCTGAAAATAAGCTGAAAAATTTTAGGGCTTGTTTCTTCTCGGTTCTTCATCTTCGAACGATATCTTCAACTCTTTTTCTTCTGATCTTCCACTTCTTACAGACAAACACGATCATCAATCAGCTAGATTAATAAATCAATCAACTAAATCAATAAATCGATTTACGTCCTTCAATAGATTCAAGGTCTTGCGATTATTTGTCCACTTCAATCAGAGTCGGCGGCAAAGATGGTTTACACTTTTGATAAACTCAAAGGAGCTAAAGAATTTGGTACTATTTTCTTTGAAAATGAAGCAAATCAGTGATTTTTATTTGCGGGAAAAACTGCTCTTCATAAGGTTTACTTTCTCTTCTTTTTGCTATATTCATTACTAGCAGGTATTTGGGTTTATGTTCCTTAAAAGAAAAAAGCTACTGTTTATCATATCAATTTCTCCATGTTAGTTGTTTTGATTTTAAAGTCATTGAATTTTTATGTGAAGTTGAGGATGAATCTTACATTAAACGAACTGGTACTGCTCATAGTTGGGGGATGTTTTGTTTCATATTTTCAGTTTCTTGAAAGGAATTTCACTGTTCACTTTGATTGGTTTGATTGGAACTTGTTGGTCATTCTTAAAACCCTACTTACAAGACAAAAAAAAAATGTTTGATGATTGTGATTTCTCTTCATGTTGTTGCAAACATTGCCCTGGTTGTGATTGATGAAAGTGGACCTGACCTTATGCTCAAGATTGGATCATTTGGAAACTAGTTTTCTTTCTTGTCGACGTTGTTTGTTGTTGTGGCGTTCTTTTTCCAATCGTTTGGTCGATTAAAAATCTCCGAAGTAAATTTGATGTTATGAGGTCCAAGCTCCATTGAAGTAAATCATTAAGTGTTTTACTGTTGATTTCGTGTATGATATTTTACTTCATGTTGTGTGCCATCCTGGGTAATGGAGAGATAGATTTTGACACTCATTATTCTGTTCAGGTTCATTCCCATACTTCAAATGAAGACTTGGGTAAACTCTCAAATCTAGAAGTCGGAACTGTGAACAAGGGTAGTGAAGTTATGGGAGCTGGTATGACTGTCAATACTGAACAACATTTTGCAGGTCGAACACTATAAATAACAAAAAATTTAATAAGAATTGCTATACATGTTCAATCTACTGGTTTTGGATTGTAAATTCTTGTTACGTTAAGGGTTTAGGGTGTTGTTCGTGCTATATAGACTTATTAGATTGTATAACATTAGTGATTTATAGTACAATAAGATGAATTATATCATTGTTGATTATAGGAATGTCGAAGGGTTTGATATGGGCAACGGTGGAAGACATGGCGAGAACAGAGGAAGAATTCTTTCGTTATATCGGCAATTGCTTCGAACCCTTAACTTCTTGTAACTGCCTCTGAATTTAGCAGCAAGATTGACAAAGAAAGGAGAAGTTCGTTTAGTCTTTATGCTTAGTGTGCTAGAGGAAGGGAATCATGCTATCAATACTTCATTTCCTTTTTATCTGTTATCTAGGTTATTTAGTATTCTGAAATATTTATGAACCAAAAGCCTATCAAAAGGATGACAACTATGTTCGTAATATACAACAGTTAATGTTGACCTTTTTTCTTCTTCTTCTTTTCTTGATGCAATAAAAGTTGTTCAATTTGATTGCATGAGAAACTCATCACAGTTCAACTAGGTATAAATAGTTGTTCAATTTTCGGTATTGGGTAAGTGTAGTTCATGTCGATTTTACTGAAATTTTTATATTGTTTAGATATGAAGATGAAACATCCTCTGCAGATAGTAGCATCATGTGCGGCTGAAGGTTGTAACTCGATGGTTCAAGGTAGTTCAAAGTTTGGCATTTCATCTCGAGAAGTATGTTCGTGGGCATATTCGTGGTGGTGGTTCTAGTGATGTAAACAAACCAACAATATCGTCCAAGGTTGTAAATTGGTTTCGTTATGAATGAAATAGGGTTATCCGAAAAAAGAAAACGAAAGATATTGAGTGTTCTTTTCTAATATATTGTGGTTTCAACTCTTGTATCACACTTGAATTTGGTTTTATGTAAAAATGTGTTCATTAAGAATTCAATGCATTTCTTATGATTTGTTAGAATAATGTGTTATATCTCATATTCTTCTTTACTTTTTGATGCAGTATAGATGTTTGATAAAATGACCGAGAGAGAAAAACAAGTTCAGGTTGGACTCATATTGGTTTTGATGGAAATATGGGACAATTAAGTTGGTTAAGGTGTGGATTGTGCTTCTAAGAGGGTTCTGAATTTGATGAACTTATTATTTTGACCTATTTAGTTATTGTCTCGATAATTTCAATTTACAAATCGAGTTTGCAAGATATGCAATTCAAGATTATGTTCTGCAAATTGCAAACATGTTTGCAATCTATATTTTGCAAACACAGTTTGCAGTTTACATTATGCAAACACATGGGTGCAGTTACAGATTGTTGCAAACACGTTTGCAGAACAGATTGTTGCAAACACGTTCGCAAAACAGATTGTTGCAAACACGTTTGCATAACAGATTGTTGCAAACACGTTTGAAGAACATAACAAATTGTTGCAAACACGTTTGAAGAACATAACAGATTATTGCAAACACGTTTGCATAACAGATTGTTGCAAACACGTTTGAAGAACATAACAGATTGCTGCAAACACGTTTGCATAACAGATTGCTGCAAACACGTTTGCATAACAGATTGCTGCAAACACGTTTGCATAACAGATTGCTGCAAACACGTTTGCATAACATATTGTTGCAAACAAGTTTGCAGAAAAAACGTAAAGGCCGAAAAAACGCCGTTTTTTTCTGGGTTTTTTTTTTAGAAAAAAAGTATTGAAAGTGGATCTTGTTAGAAAGCTAATGAAAAATCATTTCTAAATATATAATTTTTATAGAAATCCGACATCTCAAACAAAAGTTATATCGATTTAAAGTTTAAAGAAAAATAAAAGAATTTAGTTACACAAAATGACAAAAAGGGGTATTTTAGTATTTGCACACTTTTTGACCTGAATAATAATTTTCAAATGTTTTGTGCTTTTCTACTCATTTTCAATATTATTTTGACCTTTTTAGAAATTACCTCTTTCTGATACGGGAAGAAGAAACTCTGGCAGAATTTTTGGGTAACATTTCAATATGGGAGCGTCTCAGGGCGCCCTTGAAATTGCTACTGGCGCCCCCACAAAACGAATCGACTCTAGTTAATTACATTTGACATCCTAGTTAATTGAGTTAATTCCTATATGGCCCCCTACTTTGTGACCAGCTTCCTTTATGGCCCCCAAATTTCTGTAAATTCAAATATGACCCCCTATTTTCATGGAAATGTCATAACTACCCTTCCCATTAATATATTTTCAAAATAAAATTAAAAACAAGAATCTAAATTCCACCTCACTTCCCTCTCCACCACTCATCTCTCTCCACGTCACCTCTCTCTCCAACTCACCTCTCTCTCTCCAAGTCAGCACTCTCTTCTCCGATGAAGGTTTACAGTCGGCGACCTTTAAACTTAAAAAAAAAAAAATTAAGTTTGAAGGTCGTCGGTCGGAAAGTTTTCCGGCCGGCAACCTTCTTCGGAGAAGAGAGTGCTGACTTGGAGAGAGAGAGAGAGGTGACGTGGAGAGAGATAAGTGGTGGAGAGGGAAGTGAGGTGGAATTTAGGTTTTTATTTTTAATTTTATTTTGAAAATATATTAATGGGAAGGGTAGTTATGACATTTTCATGAAAATAAGAGGCCATTTTGAATTTACAGAAATTTGGGGGCCATAAAGGAAGCTGGTCACAAAGTAGGGGGCCATATAGGAATTAACTCTAGTTAATTTCATTTGACGTCCAATATGTATATCTATAAGCACCATTTCAAACTGGCCAGTCCGAAAGCCAAAGCAAGGCATTAGAGTGGTTCGAGTCCGAGATCACTCGAATTTTCATTGGTGGTTCTGGCAAGCTCAAACCAATCTTTTCTATCCCCGAAAAAGTTTTTCCCAATTGTTTCTTTTGTTGCGGGATCGATTGATTTTGATCAACTCAAATTATTCATGTTTTTTTACACTATCATATCGTGGAGTATTCTTGGTAATAGTTTCATCTTTTTCTTCTTCAAACAGTTTGATTCATCATTTAATGTTTCCCGCATTTAATGGAAGAAGAATTGGAAAATTAAAAGAGGAGAATATGAAGAAATGCGGAGAGAAGACAAGAAAAAGTAGAAGGAAAATTCGTACGGGTGCGCGATTAGAAGAGGTTCGCAAATAGAAATTTTGTGGCACCTCGACCGCCAAAGCTCATGTACAAACGAGGAATGATTTTACTTCCCATCTAGCTACTCTAGATTGAGGGTAGGGTCTGGTGGGGAAGTTATAGACATCTTTCCATACTTTGTATCTGGAGTACTTCACTTAATTTCTCTACAGTATTTGGTGGTCGAGTTGCTTGACGACATAGAATTAACTCTCTCGATCCCCCTCTTTCTTTCGATTGGAAATAAGAAAACAAATGTTTTTCTTGGTTGGATACAGATTCGATCCCGCACATGTAATGCAGGAGACAGGGGAACAACGGTAAACAAAGGTGATACCTCATGTGTCTTTCCCCCATGACCATGTTAGGATTGTATTTAACAAGACAACTACACTGAGTTGAGAAAAGAAAAAACGGAAAGAATTTTTATCCAGGAGATGGTACAGATCATACATTCTTTATTCTATTTTTTTGTGGGTGAAAGGGACATTCTAATCTCTCTTTGAGTTATACCCGGACTAGACTTACTAGTCGAGCCCGTAGGAACCAGGCTTCTGTCAATAAGTCGAGCCATAACACCTATATATTTCAAAGTCATCATGTTGGTCCATGGTATGTTCCGCCTCTGGTCTCCTGCCAAAGCAACCGCATTACCCCTTGTCCTTTAAAGTCAGCACCAAACATACTCGTCTGCTTTCTTGTCTCTCTAATGCTCACTAGTGACCTTTTCAGATCCTAATTGAGGTGAAGAGGTAATAAAAGACCTGTAATTTGACATTTTCAGATGGTGGCCTTTATTTTCAGATTTTTTTGAAGTCGGGAAAAAATGGGTTTTAGCGCTGTTCAGACACAAGTCCATTCTACTGATTTTTTTTCTATTTTGGTCAAAAGAAAAGACTCACTTTAGGAAAACAAGAAAACTTTCCGCGGTATAAAATTTTAAAGAAATTGAGGATTTAGTCAAATTTTCAGAAACAACAAGATTGTTCTTCTTCGGCATCTCCTCCATTCTTAATTTGCCACTTCCGACCACCACCATTTCTCCCTCCCTCCCTCTCTCCTTTCTTTCTTCCCCCTCCTCTCCACCCACCATCACCTCCATTAATCTTCCCCTCTCTCTCTCTCTCTCTCTCTCTCTTTCTGTGACGGCGAAAGCGAGGGTTATCCCCTTCGTTGGAACTGAGAGAGATAGGGAGGAGGAGAGGCCGAGTGGTTGAACCATTGACCTTTGACTCCGTCTACTTTCATATTTTGAGTAAGATAGCATATCAATGATCTCAAGGGTGGCAAGTAATTCAACACAAGTTAAAAAGTCTACCAAATAAAATACAGGACACCCCTTTTAACAAAAAAAAAATACAGGACACCCATAAATGTCTTTCCTTCTCGAGTTGCTTTGTGAACTAAAAAACCATATAAATTTCAAGTAAACATCTTATTGGTCCGAACATTTTAGGTGGCATTTCTTGAACCTTCGGTTTATCTTTAATCGACATACACTTCTATGAACTAAAATAACAGATCAATCATTTCGAAAATGTCAATTAGATATATCAACACAATCTTAACCAACTAATACGTAAAGATAATCCGAACACTTTTATTATAGAGTAATTTCTAAACTTTAGAATACAATAAAGGCTTTAACTTACTAAAGAATTTTCCAGTGGGTAACTTATCGGGTGGTAACAAAATAATTTGTGCTGCCATTTCACCTGCAAAATCGGCCGAGTGATTCCCTTTTCCCCTAGTCATCCCAGTCCGAGTGAACCCGGGACAAAAGCAATTAACACTTAGACCTTTTCCGTAGAAGCGTTTGGCTAGAATTGTTGAATAAGCATTTAATCCAAGCTTAGATACCGAATAATCTGTCCATATTTTGGGCCATCCTTCTTCTTCCCAAACACCAATTTTTACGTCTTCAAGAAATCGGTTCAAGACAAAGTCAATTTTTTCTTCTGATAAGCTCTCGTCGTCTACTAAAATCTCTCTTACTATAGGATTTGTGACTTTCTACATTAACACGAAAAACAAAAATTAGGTTAGACAAACTAACAATACACTCTTGATTAATTGTGATAATGACCCGTTGTTCTAATCGGGCATTCCAATAAATATTACTTAAGTAGGTAGGATATTTTACTTACATTTAATAAACCCAGACGTGAACTAACATTCAAAATTCGACTAATTGATTCAGATCGTCTGAATAATGGTAGAAGGGATTCGGTTAACAACTTGGGTCCATAGAAGTTGGTCTTCATAACTGTCTCCGCCTGTTCAACTGAATTCTCGTCTATATCATTGAACGATACTGCTGCATTATTTATCTATAAAATAAAATAAAATAAAAACACACGTGTTAGTTACCTTTTAATATTTATATGATACTATATTATTGTACTCCAATAATGTTGAGATAAGGTCATGATCATCATTAAGAAGAGGATGACACTAACAAAAGATAGTTACATTTTTGTGAGAAAAAACTTCTTTCTGTTCACATTTTTGGTGGAAAAAGAAGAAGAAGAAAACTTACAAGAATATCAAGACCTCCAAATACTTTCTTCAACCAAGATATGAATTCATTTATAGAATTAGGATCAGTGACATCTAATTGAAACAAGTGAATATTATTATAAACTAGTCCTCCTTGAGATTGATTGAGTGACTTAATAGCTTCTTGACCCTTTAATTCATCTCTACAAGTAAGGATCACAGTTAATCCTAGCTCTGCTAGCTTCTTTACTATGGAAAATCCGATCCCTCGGTTTCCTCCGGTCACGACGGCTACCGTCTTCTCAGACCACCATCTACAACTTTACCATATAGATTAATAAGTAGAAGATCACCATGTTATATGATATGTATATATATATATATAGAGAGAGAGAGAGAGACCCATATCTCTACTTATATAAATTTTAACATACAATATAGCATACAATACAAAATTGGCTAACAGAGAGAGGGAGAGGGATCATAGATCATATTCACCTAGTTGAGGATGAAGGTTTAGTTGGAGCTAGTGTCTCTCTTGATGCCATTACAAGAAATCCAACACACCAAGTGGATTTAGAGAGAGGAAGTGAGCAAGTTGATGAGAAAAAAGCAGTAGTGCACTTGTTTGATGAGGAAAGACCCAAATGTTACATATATATGTATATTGGATTTTTTTTTCTTGTTTTAAGCCATCATTGATTATTTGCATTTTAAGCTATAATGAATGAGGTATGAAATTGGAAATGAATGACTCTATGGCCTAACATGGACAAAATGTGTTAGGTGGTCATAATACCTTGTACATAAAACCACCCAATTCACACTCCTCCCTCTTTATCTTTTAATGTTCCTATTACTCAATCTTCTATACCCTTATTACCTATATGATTTAACCATCATATTTTACTACAAAAGAGAACTAGAAAATATACAGAATTTTCTCATAAATATTGAAGTTTTATTGAAATTCGTGTTTCCGCCTCTATAAGACCAAGTGAATTTCTGGTTTTTTTACATTGAACAACTTTACATACAAACACGAATATTTTCGCCAACCCAATCTCAAATTCACCTCAGAGATGGTACCAATAGAAACATAAGAAGAGAGAACTACAATATGATGCACATTTTTTGGTTTCTCTTTTGTTAAAAAATTCTGCAACAATACATTTATTTATTTGGTGGGTTTTACCGGAATCGTGCATACAATAATATAAACATAAACAAGTTCTTACCAATACTTAGGCAGAGAAAAAGAAAACCTCAATGGGGAAGTCTGCAAATTCAGTCGAAATAAAGAGGAAAGGTGAAGAACTAGGTTATGACATGATTAGATGTGTTTGTTTCATGGCTCGGGTTGCATCTTCTCACATTCTTCTCTGATTGACTGGAAAAGTACCGATGATAAATATCTTTCTCCAAAACTTGGAAATACAACCTGCGAGTATATCGGAATATGCAGCAACAAGATACCATGATTAGATCTATGTGAAGAAGTGGTTTTCTTATCTATAAAACAAAATCATATATCTTAAAACAAGTTGTCTTCTCAAATTCAAACATCTTTTATAGCAAAAACTTCATGATTTGACATGATATTGTTTTTTCAGATCTAATTCCATTAGATAGACAAAAAAGCACGCACGCAAAAATTGATGTTTAACGAACAAATTACGTCAAAACTAATTAAGATTCTGATTTCAGTGGAGATGTCGCAAGAGTATGTAGCCACCTATGACCACTTCTTGGTTTAAACTTTTGCACCACTAAGTGACACCAGTTAGTGAAGCAAAATCACAAGAACACATTGGTGGTTCTTGCTAACTCGTTTCAAAAAGGAACTTCGTATTGGTCATTTTGAGTAATTTCACGACTCGAGCTAAACAAGGGTTTGACCAACTTAACACCAGAGTTTTGTATTTAGAATGTCTTCAAGGTTCCCTTCCTACTCTTTTACATATCAACATTTGATTCTTCTCGAGGTCAAAAGTTTTTTATTCAAGACCAAAGAAAAGAAAATAAACAGAAATCCTTACAGCTATAAGCTTTCCAGCGTTCTCAGGTCTCTTTCCAACCGCTATAGCAGCAGCTGCCGCAGCACCTGAAGAAATGCCGACCTGCACAAGACATTACAACTTAAGAAGTTTGATTTAGCGAGTATATATATATATATATATATATATATATATATATATATTTGTCTGGGAGTATCTAAATCGAGGTCCAATAAAAGCCCATAACTCGAACATGATTCCAAGTAACTCTGTTGATTAATCTTATTTTCTTGTCGCCTTTTTATTAAACTAAGTAACAACATTCTGTGATCTAAATATTTTTCATTCGCTTGTACGTAAACTAAGTTTGAAACAATAGAAGTGGTACAAACCAGCAATCCTTCTTGAAGTGCCAACTGCTTTGCTGTCTCAACAGCTTCATCACTGGAAACCTGTTTTCCATATGAACCACAGAACATTATAAACGAGGAGAAAAGTAAGTCATATGAAACGGGCCCTACTGTATCAACATTTGCTTATAAAAAGAAGACTTTATAGTCAGCCAGGGTATCATGTAAACTGGTAAAGAAATATTGCGATAAAAACATAAGTGGTGCGGAACCAAGAAATTAGTTGAAAGCATCCTTTGGCTGGTGAAATACGGAGGAGGAGAGAACACGTCACAATAACAGCAAATAATAAGCCACGAGAAGATAAGATTTGGACCTCGACGACTTCATCAACTACAGTAAGGTCCAAGTTGCCAGGTATAAATCCTGCTCCAATTCCTTGAATTTTGTGAGGACCTGTATTTGACGAAAAGAAAATATTATAGAAGACTCTCTATACAAATATTAGTTGAATGATGAAACTACAACATATTGGCATCTGCTGCTTTACCAGGCTTTCCCCCTGAAAGTACATTGCTTTCTGTGGGCTCCACACCAATAACCTAATACATTGCAAAAAGTCAATCAGAAATTAAAAGGGCAAGTACATGTTTTGGGAGTTCTCCTTCCACCACGATACATGTCAACCAACCCAGACACTGCAGAGAAGGGTATGTGATACATTTTATTGGCATGACGCCCAAGTCACAATAAGATGTGAGTGTAACAAAAGAGAAGCAGAAAATAGTGTACCTTAATATTAGGATTTTGCTTTTTCAAGAACCGACCAACTCCTGAAATAGTTCCACCGGTTCCAATCCCTGCAACAAATATATCCACTTTGCCTCTTGAATCTTCCCAGATCTCTGGACCAGTTGTCTCATAGTGTATCTGCAGGCGTCACACAGGGAAAAATGAAATCAAGCATACGAAATGGTTCTCGTTTTAATATGGTGAGAAATAATCCATCCCTCAAAAAGACGTGAACCTATCCCATAGACCAAAAAAGGTGATTACTGATAAGTCACTTACCAGCAAGAGAATTCCATAACCCCTAAACTCTATAACCTCACCACTAAAATTTGATACTAGTAAGTAACTCATCATCAAGCTTCATCCTCAATAAAACCAGAAAAGGTGAATAGATGAATACCTTTGGATTTGCAGGATTGTCAAATTGTTGAAGCATATAAGAATTTGGTGTGCGTTTCAGAATCTCTTCCGCTTTCGAAAGAGCTCCTTTCATGCCCTTAGCTGAATCTGTAAGAACCAGCTCCGCTCCAAAAGCTTTTAGAATAACTCGTCTTTCCATACTCATTGACGCTGGCATAGTTAAGATGAGTTTATATCCTCTCGCAGCAGCAATAAAAGCAAGACCAATACCCGTGTTACCACTCGTTGGTTCCACCAGAACACTCTGTAAAATAAAGAGCAAAAAAGAATTGCAGAAGAATCACCACAAATACTATATATGATGATGATTACATGAACTGTGATTGAAAAGAAAATCACAACCTTTATAATAGGATATTAGCAATAAGTTTCTCAGCAAACAGTCTATTGAAGCCTTGAAGGAAATTCGGCCAAAAAATATAATGTAATGTGTAATGTGATCGAGTTCAATTTTGGATAAATGAACATTTGACAATTCATTCAAGCCGAATTTCAAATAGTAACATTACTTACCTTTCCAGGTGTTATAAGTCCCTTTTCCTCAGCATCAGTTATCATACTGTAACCTATTCTGGAAACAAAGATCGAGGTGGACAAATCATCAGGACATCATTCATAAATATTTTTGCCCGTCTAGTGTGTTTTGCTGCTCACCTGTCCTTGACACTGCTACAAGGCTCCATTATCTCAAGCTTGGCAGCAATATTTGCAACAGAACCCTTGGCAATATTATTTAGATACACCATTGGTGTCTTCCCGATAAGCTGTTACATCCAATCAACACTAAATATTAGATAACCCAGATCTTTCTATCTACCCATTATTTACAATTTAAAAGAGTTTAGTCTATGAAATTGGACAAGTTGCTGTCTGAACTTCTTTGTCGACACTTTTTGAAGGTATTTTGTCATCACTTCATCTAAACTTTACCAAGAAAATCACCCAACTTTAAGTTTACGTACTTTATAGATGATACGCAAGACTGACTCAAGATCGTGCTACTCCATTTCACCTATGACTAATCACCTAAGTTGGGAAAGACAGTCGAGTGATTTTGTAACTAGCAACTGTTGTATTTTCCAATAGTATACTGTATACATTAGCTTAAATTCTTTTCCTTTGTCCGGCACTGGCAGAAATGAACCCTGACCACTCCGAGGTTATTATAACTTTTCCGACACGTAAGAACATAAAGGCAGCTTATGGCCAAAGCATAGCGTATTTATGTTCTTGATGGATGAAACAAATGACTTTGGATACTCCGAAACGACTCTTATACGAAGCGAATACACGGGTAGAAGTCGGGGTAGCAGGGTTAATCCAATATATTGAGCAAATTGGTCAATGGCTTCGGATTCTCCCAAAACAACTCATTCATATAAGAAGTTATCTTACACATGAAAAACTAGAATTTAAGAAGATATATAGTTTTGCTAACACACATGAACATATAAACTGAATTTATCTACTTTCTAGCAAAATGATTAGAAGAAAACAAATCAAACAGAACTAGGTTATAAACTTATATGTGTCTCTGCCAACCAATAAAACAAACTAACAAAAACTATAGTAAATCAAAGCATACCCAAAGTAGGTTTTAGTGAATTAATGAAGAAAGTGGTAAAATTTTTAACCTGGGAAACATCTTGAGCAATGTTAAGACCTTCAATGTCAGTTTGTGGCTTCACAGAAACAGCTTTGCAAACAATAGGGAAAGAAATGTTATTTTTCCCAACTTGGGAAGGTTTGTTGTTGAGTTTTATAGATGAAGGAAATCGAGACAGTTTGAGAATTCGATGTTCAGAAGAAAACCCTAGTTTTGATTTGGGGAAAGAAGTCAATGGGTTAGAGAGAGAAGCCATTGATTGTTGCTGTGATGATTGATTCTAGTACAGAAGAAGAAGAAGAAGAAGAAGAGTCTTTGGTCTGGCCGCTCTCTACCTATAATATTCTTCTTTCCTTCAGTTGTCTATCTTTAGGATCACTCTCTTACCTTCGTACGTGCGACCCACTTGTTTCAATGCTTGGCTGATTCGTAGTTGGCCCCCTAACTCGTGATTAATAGGCTCTTTGGTACCTTATAAGTCATAAGTCATAACTTTAATTTTTTGTTTTTGTTGAAAAACTTTAAAATCAGGTTTCACTCCTTTCACCTACGTTTTGATTACTGAACTATGTAATATTTTTTCAAGGAAATTGAAATTTATCACATAGGAGAAGTGATAGAGCCACCGGAATTCACAGCGTAAAATTTGAAGACGCAGTTGGATTTCATGACTCTTCATTAAGAGAGGGAAAGTGATGTTATTCTGGTATTCCGAATGGATCACTCATGATACTATAGAATGAGCCACTACAACAACTTACAACTAAGACATTAAATAGGTGCATAAGGATGTTCAACTAACATTTTGTCGAAACATATTGGTTTCAAAGAAATAAGGTAGTTTTCATGGTACGTTACAATCATATTTTCACATTGGTCTATTAACTTAATCGCGACAAAGAAGTATGATTGTCAAACGATTTTATGGGAGATAATTTCTTTTACTTCATTCCATTATCATTTCGAGAGAACCAGTAAAAATGAACGCATTTCTTTTTGTTAGCATCCAAATCGACCAGTGGCGAGGCCACATAGGGGCCTATGGGGGCATGGCCCCCTATAGGCCTAATTTTGACCTCCCTTTATGATTACACCAACACTTAAGGCCATCTACCATAAGCTTAAACAACCCTCTTAAAACTCAAGCTAGTCCACAAACAAATGCATGTCTATCCAACTAACCACAAATTTACTTATTATTTTTTGACAACCAGCCTCTTATGTCACTAAGAAGTTAGAAGTGTGCCACCAATTTTACAAATCCAGAGCCACATTTATCTTGAATTTTGTCAATTTCAATTCTTCCGATCAATAACAAAAAAAAAAAGTAAATATATTGAACGATTGTGGGGGAAAATCTTTGCAAGCGATACAGATAATGATCAAAAATAAATAAATGAGAGTAAAATCGAGATGGATGAATGGAGGGGGGGAATTGTCGGATTAAAGATAGAGATAATTGGATTAAAGAAAAAACGAGAGAGATTCTGAGAGAGAGTGGAGACGAAGTAGACACGTTTGTAGTGAGCTCCTATGCCACAAGCAAAAGAAACCGAGAGTAACACTCATTCTCACTCTTCATCTCTCTATACCTCTCTGCCGCGACCGAGGAAACCCCTTGTCGACGACATTCTTTTATTATTATTTTTTATATTGTGAGTTTTTGCATAAATATAACTTTCCGTTTCACTTTTAACCCTGTGTTAGAATTTTTTTTTTGACATATAATTTTATTTATTTATTGTCACTAAAAGGTGCCCCCACAACGAAAAATTCCTGGCCTCGCCACTGAAATCGACTATAATTTATAAAACTATTATTATTTACCTCAAAAACAGAAATGTGTCTACAAATAATTTATTTATGACATGTTAACTATAACTTATTTTGTTACTAAGAAAATATTAGAAACTAGCAATTAGTCCTGGATGAATGAAACGTCCCTCAAATAAATTTAGATATAAACAACCTATTAATATTCTAGTAAACCCTTTGTAATGAAATATACAAATTATTATTTTTATTTCGGAACAACATTTTTTTTCTTTTGAAATAAGCATAATGATAAAAATAAAAGGGTTATTTCTCAAATAGCCCCCAATTTCATGATTAGCTTTCTGCCCAACCCCCTACTTTATCAAAAATACCAAGATGCCCCCTTTTTCAGTTACCGCTATATGTCTGTTAATTAGTCTTCACCTCTCTCTCCTCCATCTCATCACCTATCGCCGCCACCTCATCGTCTTCACCAGTGAAGGTCGTTGACCGGCCAATTTTCCGGTCGACGACCTTCAAACATTACAAAAAAACCTTTTTTTCTCTCTCTCTAACTAATCTATTTCTCTCTCTCTCTCTCTCGGCTCTCCCTATGCCTCTGGCGAATGGGATGAGCCATTTCGCCAGAAAAACACCAATATCTCATTTTCTCCTAAACAGAGATAGATAGAGGGTGACGAGATAAAGATTTCTTACCGTTGAACCAAAATAAGAAAGGTATATTCTCGTTCTAGTCATTTGATTTTAGAGCATCAATTCCATAGATATTGCTCTGATTTTATATAAATTTGCACTTTTTGCTTGAATTTAGTTCATGACGGTTGCAGATTTGTGCTTAATTTCGTAATCTGAGTATAATGTGTATCAATTTGCTGATTTCTTGTTAGTTCTTATTTGAGTTATAATTTCTCTGTTAATTATTTTGATCAATTTCGAGCTAGTTCTTTTTGAAAGAAAACAAGATTAATTATTGGTTTGGTTTCTTATCATTGGATCTGGTAATGAAGATTTACTTTGGTTTTGTTTAGCAAATCTGAATAGATTTTCACTTTGAAACCAGACCTTCAAGGTCTGGTTTTTCCGGCGAAGGGGCTCCTCCCCTTGCCGGAATCATAGAGAGAGATTGGAGAAAGAGAGGGAGATTAGTTAAAGAGAGAGATTGGAGAGAGAGTGTGAGAGAGAAGAAGAGGAGAGGGAAAAAATTTATTTTTTATATTTGAAGGTCGTCGGCTAGAAAATTGGTCGGCCGACGACCTTCTCCGGTGAAGATGATGAGGTGGCAGAATGAGGTGATGAGATGGAGGAGAGAGATGGGAAGAAGAGAAGAGAGAAAAAAAAGGCTTTTTTTATGTTTGAAGGTCGTCGGCTAGAAAATTGGCCGACCGACGACCTTCTCTGGTGAAGACGATGAGGTGGCAGAAAGAGGTGATCAGATGGAGGAGATAGAGTAATGACTAGTTAATGGACATATAATGGTAATTGAAAAAAAATAGGGTATTTGAATATTTTTTATAAAGTAGGGGTTTGAGCAGGAAGCTGGTCATAAAGTTCGGGACTATTTAGAAAATAACCTAAAATAAGATGAAGGGGCAGATGCATTTTGAGGAAAATATACATGAAAGGTCAATTCCATCTAGAAAAATATCTTTTAAGGATTGGTAAAGTCGTACAAACAAGAGAAGGTCTGACCACAAATGTTTCCATCCAAAGAACAACTACATGAGAAAAGACAAGATGTCCACATTCAATGAACCTTTTAACTTCTCCTTTTTTCCTTTTCTGTTTTAACTTATTTTTCTGATGCAAATTTTAGTTGTCAAATACTATATTATGTTTTTATGGAAAATGGTTGTTCACTTGTTTGGGTGATTATTTCCCTAATGGCCCCCTACTTTGTGACCAGCTTCCCGCCTGGCCCCCTACTTTACAAGAAATACCCATATGGCCCCCTTCCGTTATAACACCGTTACTCTCTCTCTTCCATTTCTTTTCTCTCTCCTCCAACATGTTTTCTCTCTCTGCCACCTCGTTAAAATCAGCCCATCATCGTCTTCACCGGCAGGGTC
>BEHA01000046.1:554313-571155 GCA_002897215.1 Eschscholzia californica subsp. californica
CAGCAATTGTAATCTATGTGGAAGTCCTAGTTATGTGTTTCTGATGAAGTTAATTTCATGTAGTGTGAAGCTGTTGGGAAAGTTGCAGATATCATACAGATTCCTGCTTTCCTATGCCGACAGGTTAGTAAAGGGATATGTTTTTTCTTTTCTTCCTAAATGTTTTTGTTTCTGACTCTTTACTCATTATTTAACTCTGCAAGTGAACAGTGTACGGTCCTAATATATGTTAATCCTCAGTTGATGCGTCTAAGCTTTAAGATTAACCTTTTCTTTCATTTTGTTTATGACAGACAGATCTTTTAGTTGCAGCTGCGAAGACCGGCAAAATTATAAACATAAAAAAAGGCCAATTCTGTGCTCCTTCTGTAAGTGTTGATGAAATATATATAAGCAAATACTTCATTCCGATGATTAAAGAAAGTCATATCCTTAACTTACGTATATACGAAAAACATCATTTGGGAAACTTTCATATATTAAAAATTCTATAGCTTAGGGTAATTTATAAACCTGTACCCTTTTCTCCTAGGTCTCCTCTAGTTATAACTGTTACACATTTATATTTTCTGCTATTCACCTTCGATTTCTTGGCTTTCTTATTCTCATAAGCCTCGGGGGTTTAAATTTTTCTCGATGAGCAGGTTTTAGGGGGTAATCAGTTAAAACAAATATTTACTCATATGCTTATTTTCATTTGACAGGTTATGGCAAATTCTGCAGAGAAGGTTAGGTTGGCTGGAAACCCAAATGTAATGGTTTGTGAGAGAGGAACCATGTTTGGCTATAGTAAGTTATTTTGTGTTGATTTCATCTTAAAATATATCTACATGCATTTAAAGTTTCTTCGATTAAAATTTAAAAGTTAACTGTGTAACTGTGTTCATAGTTCACTAAGCTATTGTATTTGTCTCTATATTTGTCATCTACTCCTACAATACAATCAATAGCGAGTGGGGAAGATAATATTTGCAAAAGGTATCTCGATAGCGAGTGGAGCCTATACTGCCTAAACTGAGGTTGTAGTTCATATTAGAAGATATCTGAAGGACAGATATAAGTCCATATGTGGTTATTGTATTTGTCTCTATATTTGTTATCTACTCTTCCCACAAGTTTGTCGAAAAGCACAACTTGTACTACAAGAATCGTTATTTGTAATGCCTGAAGTCGGGCATGAAATTTTGAAAATTAAGACATTCCATCACTAAACCAACATCATAATCAATGCAATTACCATAAATGACAAACAAAACCTCTAACGGGGCTCACAAGTTGCAATAAATCAAACTTAAGTTTGTTATGTCTCGAAGGTTGCAGTCCATAGTAACTATATTTATTCACTAAATATATATCTACACACATTGAGGAAGCATTTTAACATGGCTATAGTTTATTCTATGTCATGAATATATGTTGAAAAACAAAATGCCAGTGAGGGTTATACATGTGACTTGTATATTGTTAGGGTTATTCAGAAGGAAAAAACAGTTGCTTAAAACAACGAGAACTCATGCATTATACATATACCCATGGGTGTTACCGTGTTAACCCCTATTGATGGCATTGTTCAGAACTGTGACCTTGCTAATACTTTTTCCTTTCTTTAAATACTCCATGGCCTTTTTGGTAGATTCTCGTATGTTAGCTGGTTCCTTATTAAGTCCAGTTTTCCTACGACATCCCTTTCAATGTAATTTTGGTTGTCTAGAGTTTCTTTAAAAGTAACATAGAATAAACTATAGCCATGTTAAAATGCTTCCCTTCTGAATTTTGAATTTGGTTTCCAGATGATTTGATTGTTGACCCACGGAACTTGGAGTGGATGAGGGAAGCCAATTGCCCCATTGTAAGTACACTGCTAATTTGATTCTTCTTCACTGTTTACATTGTTTCTGTAGGTAATATTTGTGTAGAGGATAAGGAACAATAGTTCCATAGTAACTCATAATATATCTTGACCCATTTTCACTGTGTATCTTATGTGTGCTTCTGTTATCACCAACCAAGAGACTGCTATGCCTATCAGTGGTGTCAAAATCATGTAATTACGACTCAAGTTGCGCAATTTGATTGAGACTGCAAGGAAAGAATCCATATCGAAGTCAAATGTATTGACTATCTTATTAAATTGTACATATTTTATACCATTAATCGATATGTATTATGTATATTATTGGACAAAACAAATATTATGATTGCCGATTTAATTTGGAGATACGATTTATACTAAAAAACGATTCACAATACAACCATTCGTAAACATTGGCTGCTATAGTGCTATTACATAAAAAGAGAGGTCCAAATCTAGTGATGGTTATTATGTGACGAAGCTTTCTGCTCATGGTAATATAGTATAACCGATTTGATGCCCTATTATCTAATGGGCAGTGCTCTTACCGCAGGTAGCAGATGTTACCCATTCACTGCAACAACCTGCAGGGAAAAAGGTCAGATCATTTAAATTTTCATGCTAGTTAACAAATGCAATTCGTGTATTTTTCTTATTATAATGTAGAAACATACTAATTTTGACGAAGATTGCTTTGTTTTCGGGAAAAATTAGATAAAACCATAAAAGTAAGAAATAAACCTATAAATAACTTCAATTAGTATTGTTGTTGTTGTTGTTGTTTCTTAGCGAAAATTATTGAAAGTATTTCTTTTTCTAAACTAGCTGGATGGTGGAGGAGTTGCTAGTGGAGGTCTTCGCGAACTAATTCCTTGCATAGCAAGGACATCGGTTGCTGTCGGAGTGGATGGGATCTTCATGGAGGTATTGCTTCAGAACCAGTGCTGATGTGAATTTATAAATTTGTTTCATTTTGATACCTTGTGTTTTTATCTTTTCTGGTCGTCTTAAAAGACTAAATGATTGGTACTAATTGATCGTAAGGTACATGATGATCCTCTAAATGCGCCGGTTGATGGTCCAACACAATGGGTGAGTAGTTTGTAGTTATATGAGGAATCTAGTTTACTCGAAATATGTTTTACTTTCTCTTATGATGGTATTGTTGTAATTGTACAGCCTTTGCGGCATCTGGAAGAGCTGTTACAGGAGCTTGTAGCGATTTCGGTAAGCTTTGAAACTTTCATTCTTTTTTTCTTGTAGAGAAATAATATTCATCCATGCAAGCTGTTGCTAGAGGTTGGCGTTGAAACTTGGCAGCACCAATCCTGTGGTGTTTGTTCTTTTATCGTCTGAATTTGTCTTGTCTCATCTGAGTTTGAGTTGCTCCAGGCAAGGCCACAAGAGTCATTATAAGTCATTTCTGGCAATGGGATTCTCTTAATTCAGATTTGCTTTATTCGTGACTCGACTGGACCAAAAATCAACATTAGTCAGCCATTCTGATAAGTCAGACGCACGAGTCATGTGAAAACAAACATTTTGCAAGCTGATTCAAGTTAATTCAGATCCCAAGTCAGATTTCAGATCTGTAGTTGAAAAACAAACAACGCCACCTTATTGAAAACTTCAGCGGCTCCCCACATGATTCTGTTCTATATGTCTAAGAGATGGGTGGGGATGAGAGGTTATATGAACCTCTTCTAAATAATGGGTTGATTTCAATTCAATAATATCTTTAGATGCAATATATTATTCATGAATTTAGATGGAATTTACCGAATCAAGTAACAGATTCAAGTGTTATAAGCATTCATGGTTGAATCTAACATGTTTTCTTTTCGTTTTGTCCTTGACAAAGAGAGCTAGCAAAGGAAAAGAATCGTTCAAGCTGGATCTAACACCTTTTTCTGAGGAGTAGAAATCTTGAAGTAAAGAAAGGAAGGTCATACCAGCTTTCTTGCTTGATGTTTTAGATTGAGTTGGTACTTTTGGATTGACATTTATTAGGGTTCTTCCAACAAGTATGATTCCATTGTCTTTGAAATTCAACCCCTTTTAACATTTTAAATTTGAAATCCAAGTTTAATGAAATTTCTATTCCAAACAAGTCCTTGTAACTGTTTATGACTTTATTTAAATATTGATCAAGTTTAGACCTTATGTGTAGAATATTTTTCTTCACTGTGGACCAAGTTCTAATCAAAACTCTTGGTAAGGGCAGAATATTTATTTTTCAAAAACATTGTTTGGCCTAATAATTGGGGCCGACAACATGCTGAATGGGGATGTGGCCGGCCGGTTCCAATTGGTCAGGCCATGGAGAGATAGAAATGACCTGACCAATTGGAGCCGGCTACCATCGTTGGGCCTGCGGTCGGTCCCAACTTATTGACCAACAAGGTTACACAACTCGCCTCTTGGACTCCCACGACTTCTATTTGAACTGCATGTGAGAGAAAAACTCATACAACGTAGGAGGCCCTGGAGGCGGGTTGAGTACAGTTATTGTTTTTTGACCATATAGATTTACTCTATTTTTTCGGTAGACAACCCGAAAATCATACATCAACTTGTTTTTCAATAATGGCAAAGTTTGGGAGTTCCAATTGGTGTTAAAGAAACCTTTAAAATGTTTCATATTTGGGACAAAGAAAAAGGTGATGATGGCTTCTTCAATCAGATGGAGAAACTGAACTTCATCACCACTCTACTTAAAAATGTTGAAGACCTTTCTTCTTTCTTCTCTCTTCTTATACACATAATAAATTAGTCAGCCCATGGTTTGTTTAGTTGAGATCTCTCTCTTCATCACCAATCAAATGGGTGTTGTTACAACAAATTTGATATTTCATTAGTTGAGAGAGAGAGAGAGAGAGAGAGAGAGAGAGAGAGAGCAATAAGCTTGGTAAATAATAATTGATTCATTGAATTAAATGTAATTTCCATTACATTACAACTCAGGAAAACAAAGACAAATTTCTCACACCCATTAAATTTTTTAGACTCAAGAAAAGTAAAACAAAATCAAGGAAACAATAATATCATAATCATAGATATATTTCATCAATCCGAGGCGAATTCGAACCCGATAAAATTCAAGACATTCTTTTTTTCTTCTTGTTAAACTTGGAAAGGCCATGGCCAATCATTCATATCCTCTGCTTGTTGAACTTTAGCACTCCTCTTCATTGAAGAAGAATTCCCATCATTTCCTTCAACATAAGCATAGTATCTCAATGCAAATGCAAGTGATAATACAACCCATTCTAAACAAAAAACAGTAATCGAAAGCCCACCGGCTAATTTCAAAATCATAGAACCATCTTCTTCTCTAACATAAGAATTCAATTCAGCTAGAAAATCCCCTGTTCTTGTAAATATGCATACTGATACTGCACCTTGAAATATTGCTGTTAGAACTGTGGCAACCATATGGGTGGCATACCATTTAGTGTTGTTGCCGGAAGCGACGGCACAACCTGTGATTGCTGCTGCTATTGTTAGAATATGGAGGAGGATCAAGAAGAAACCAGGGAGAGATGGGATTAGTCTTAGAGAGAGAGTGAGGAAGATGCAACTAGATGCTGCACCTAATAATATGTAATTGCATAGAAGGAAGATCTTGTGGGTTCTATAGTGTGATTCTGTCACAGATGATGATGACCCATTGTCGATTGAGAGACCCATTTTGCTTGCTGGTTTCTTCTCTTGTGTATAGAAGAAGGTGTTTGAGCTAGCAGATGAAATTCTAGAGAGAGAAAGAAGAAGACAGAGAGAAAGGATGATGAAGGAAATGGAGAGGGTGGAAGGGAAGATATAGAGAATACTGAGAGTAACGGTCATGTGGGTTTGGAAAGTTTTGAGTTTCAGGAATATGACCGTTGGTAGGGGAACAGATTGCAACGGCTATATTATTTTTTTGTTTTTTTATTATTCTTTTTGTTGAAAGAGTTTTGAACTTTTGAGTGGAACTAGCTAGAAGAAAGGGATCCAATGTGCTATGTGATGATCCAATAATATTTCCTTGGGATCCGTAACACCATTCCACATCATCCATTCCTCATAAAAGGTCCAAAAAGATACATATTAATGAGACAATGAGCTATTAGTCAAGACTTTATTTAGGATTATTTCTGCCAATAGACTCTAAACTCACATTTTAAGTTGATTTATCTCAGTTTCAGCACCCTATCTGTGACTACTAACTCGCAGTGTTGACACTTTTTTTATCAGAAATATCATTCCGGAACAAAATGGAGTAAATCCCAATAGTTGTGACTCGCATAAGTGTCCAGCGGTTTGATTTGGTCTCTGATGACCAAAAAAAATTCATCTCTTTTTCGGAAATATTCTTGGGGGGGCAAAATGATAGTAATCCTGAAAATATTAAAACATTAATTCCACATCATCTCCCATTCTCTTCCACTTCCATCTCTCACCAACGAAATGGAGGAACCCTTTCGTCGGAAGTTTGGTGAACAGACAGTGAAGGTCTAAAACCAAATCTACCTATTATGAAATTGAGAATGGGACAAAGAAAAACATCATGAAGTGTGACTAGAAGTCACTGCGGCAGCCCAGCTCTCATCTGAATAGAAACAATAAAAAAAAAAAAAAAAAAGGAACACTCTTTATGTAAAAATGCTGCAAGGGCGAGAGTGGTTCCAACAAAATTACAAAATGTCTGTAGTGTTTAACACCCTCACAGCATGCATAGTTGTTCCTTCCGCTCGTAGTTTAGGAGCCATGTCTGCAGCATTTCGTGATACGAAAGCATTTCTTTAGAGATAGCCAGCCAGGTCCACGCAAGAGCTAACCATAGCAGTCTAAGACCAAGGGGCGAAGGCTTGAGAAGTGTACCAAACAATCTTGCAAGCTTCAGTTTTCCAACTCAGAATCCGATGCTACTTCTACGTCAAGGATTCATCTCACTGCCAAGTCTTGCGTTCGAGGCGTTAAGGGTTTCATCCTCCGTTAAAAGTATTCTGACCAATATAAATGAATATGAACTAACTACCAATCGAACACTTGAAAATGAAAAACAACTTTGAAATCAATTCTATGTCCAACTAAATACCTTCACCCACATTCAGCTAAATCAGGTAAAATAAGGCTTTCAAAATCTTTAAATGCCACAACTTTTCACAACAATATTCACTAAAACCCCATTCAAACTCTTAGAAAAAGTTACTGCAATCTTAAAAGTAAAATTACAATCTAACTACATTCTACTCCAACAAGATCGACAGATTTTGCTTATGATCGATGAACGGTATATAGCAACTGACCTTGATTTTCTGTTGGTAGCTTAGGTGCAGGTTCATTTTGTGGGTAGCAACCAAGATGATGATTTCAAATCTCACCCAGAAAGATCTGTTTATCGCTACTACAAGAACCGATTATAGGTTCGGTTGGATGGAAGACACACTCATTGACAGAACCATTATGGCCAGGGAGCATATATAAAACGCGACGAGAAGTAGTATCCCAAATATACACCATTCGATCTGCACTACCTGCTGTGACTTTGCTTCCATCAGGAGACCAACTACATTTCAACAGATTCTTCTCAAAGTTGTGCTGATGACCCGTAAATATCTTCACACATCGATTCTGTGGGGCGTATGGACGAAGATCCCAAATGCGAAGCGAGCCATCCATGGCATTTGTTAGGAGGTAGGATCCATCCGGACTCAACTGCATACCCGTGATAGTGTCAGAATGGCCTTGAAGAGTCATGGTAACCTCATTTCTACGAATATCCCAAACTTTTACGTCGTTATCTATTCCGCCAGTGAATATCTTATCTGAAGCATCTGAAAAACCAACTGCTGTGATCTGATATTTATCAGGAAATGTTTGGATAGCACCTCTTTGACGAAGATCCCAAAGTTTGGCAGTCCCATCATCTGATCCACTGACGACAAGAGGTGGACCCCTTCGAGAAGGGCAACAGGAATTCACAAAAGATGAGTGCTCAACCATTTTCTTGATCTGTTTACCTGTTTCAACATCCCATGCTCGAAGAGTCTTATCAGGACTGGCTGATATTATCTGGTTTCCGTCTGTGGTCCATTGAAGATCCACGACTGCATTTTTATGGCCTTTTAGAACCATGAAGTTTTTGCAATCCCCGTGAACATTCCAAAGGAAAATTTCTTTGTCATGGGACCCAGAAGCAATGACATTTCCAGCTGGATTAAACTTCATTGTGTATACCGCACTCTGATGACCAGCTAATAACATGATTGGTGATTCCAAACTTGAAGTCCTCTGTTTACCTGATCCAGGTGCTTGAGAAGCATTATGAGGAACAGTAGACCACTCCATTGGTCTAGGGCCTCCCAAAGCCAAAGCATTCCCACCTTCGCTTGAAACAGCTTGCATGGCTTTAGATTTTGAACAGGTACCAAATTAGAAGAATATTACAATCTGGCTACCTGAATAAGTATTAAAGACAGAAATAAGCATAGTACTTACAAACTTGACTTAACAATAAGTAAGGTTTATGAAAAACAAAGCATGTTAGGCGTCCACATAATGGATAGACATACATGGTTATATTTTTGAACAAGGATGTGTGGTCTTGTATTAACAATATGGATATTTCGTATAACTTATACATTAGTCAATCAAATTAATACTAATAAACTTGTCTAACAATCAACAGATAAATGATCTGTACAACGTTATATAATACGGTTTGCTGAGAGGCAGTGACCATACAAAAACGTTCACCAGTCAATCAAAACGGTGCACAATTCAGTGACATGGGCGACGTTGCGGAGAAGATTTGAACTTTTAGCGTAACTATTGCTTAATGTCACGCAAAGCACACATTTTTCCATATTTTCTTATGACGAGGTGAAGGTTAACAAGCTTTCTTTATGGAAGAGAGGAAATAAATATAGAGGAGAAAAGACCATCACAAACTAAATGAACAACTAAAAGAAAACATGTTAGAACCCAGAAACTCAAAATGTAGAAAATAAAAGGTTAACCAATTGAGATGCTCAACGACTGAAGGCTCTTAACCGTCCTAGTTCTTATAAAGATAGAAACCTGTCACGCAACCGATGCATATTCAGCTCCACATATGAACTAGATTCAATGATTAAAAAGGCGCATAAGATGCTCATTGAGGCATGCGCCTCGAGGCAAAATATAGGTGTACCGCATCAAATCTTACGCCTTGGTGTTGTTGTAGTAACTTTCTTTGTTTTTCTTTAACTTCTAGAGGTAGTCAAAAGGGTAAAGAATTGAAGCTACGCCTCGAGGCATCGCCTCGCATTGTCAAAGAAAACCACATTGAGGCGTAAAACGTTTTTTTAAACATTGGCTAGGTTTTATTCAGCTGTAGGTGAAAGACAGATGCATGGCACGAGAAAAATTCAGGCACAAGGAACACATCATATAGCATGCTCACTTGCTTAGCAGGCATACTTTTTTCTATATGTTCCATGATAATCTTTTGAACAATATGTGAGTTATATATACTTATATAGTATTGTTGCAGACACATACTAGATTCGTCAGCTACAACATTGTGCTGATGTGCATGGATTTTAATTCAAAAGTGAACTAGCGAACATTGCCTATACACAAGACAGCAGAACACCAAATGGATATCTGACTTTCCTTTTTTATCAGCGTTCAGATACTAGGTGACTAGGTCGTACTTTGAATTAGTACTCATCGCGGGTTACCTAGTTTCAACTGAAGACAAAGTGATGAGTATGACGACGACAGTGCCTCTCAAACTTAAAACCCAATCAAGTTACCCTAAATTTCATCCTATAATCTGAGCTTTATTTGTATGGACCTCAAGCAAATACAAGAATAGGCAGCAGATCAAAACACACTAAGTTCGATCTCTAATGTACGGAATCATCACAATATTAAGTAACTAAACATTTAATTCATGAAGCATATAACTCATCAAATTGATCCATGAAAAGTTCCTCAGCTTTTCAATATTATTTTTATCTAAATTTTAGAAAGGGAAAACAAACCAGTCATGCCCTAAATTTGAAACAATGTCAATATCAACAGGTTATAGCTCACTTGAGTAGAAGAAGGATAAACACCCATGAGTGACTCCTATTACTTCTAGCTTAAAGGACAGTGATAGTGAACTAAGGAAGAATCAAAAAGAAAAACGAAACCAACTATGCTTATAGTGGTTTAGAGATCTCATATGTTGGTTTTTTTATAGACTTGGAAACCCTAGTTTGGGTTTAGGGTTTTAATGATAAGAGATGGTAAATTACTAGGGCAGTGAGGAGAGAGAGTTCATACAAATGGAATATTAAGATGCAAAATGTATAGAGAGAGAGAGACTTACAGAAACCGTGTATAGTAGAGGAGGAGACCTGACGAACGACGAGAGAGATTTTTACAGAGAAGGGCGAGAGAGAGAGAGGGGATTGTATCCCTCAAAGGCTCAGACCAATCAGTAACCCAAAGTGATGTTCTATGAGCACCATCAATAAGCCTATCAGGCCCAACCTCGTAACTTGAGAACCCTGGAGGTCCCAAGTTCGATTTCACGGTTATTGAATCAACCGTTATTGAATTTGAGTTATTAAAAGTGTGAATAATGTAATAAGTTTGTCGGACTTTAGACCTTTTTCACGTTGTTGGACTTTAGGTCTCTTTCATTTATTGGTTTAACTTAGACGATTATGATGCTTATCACATCTTCATGATGTATCAATACCTTGTAATGACTAACGTAGATCGTAGTCGATTTCTCAAAAGAAAAAAGGAAAATACTGTTAGCATTATTTTGACATAAATTATGTTAGTTATTACAATTAATATGACATGAATAGATAATGAACAAATAAATAAATTGTCCACCACCCTTTACTGCAGTTGTTGGACACTCCCTCTTAAATTCATGAGATTTTGGGATCGAGTTTCGGGTGGAAGCAATTTACCATTAAGATTTATCTCATGTAATTTAACCAATAAATAAAGTAGAGGTAGAAATAGGTGAGCTTTTAGGGGCCAAAATGTCTTAATTGACAGTTATAGTGCTTATCCAAATTCATGAATGAAGTATCAATGTAATACAAATGTAATGACTCTTGAACTCCAATTTCGAAAATAGATAAATTAAATAAGCACTATAATTAACTCGTTCTTAGTATTACTTTATTTATACCTTTTAATACAAGACAATCGATGATGGATTTCACATCCACGATGAATCGAACCTGTGACATCTGAGTTTCTAGAATAGATGCACAACCAGGTGCCCAGGCAATTGGTGGCTCAATAACACTTAAACAAATGAAATTTTAGCCACATCACAGTGCTTAACTAAAATTTGTTGTGCATATAAAATTTTCCGACACTCTTTCCACCTAAAACGATGTTGGAATTACAAATTGGCTCCACTATTACCAGATATCTGTTTTCATAGAGAAAATACAAACTCAGAAGCAACAACCAAATACGGGAACAAATATATCTATTAACATCCACAAATCAAAACCTAGTAAGAGTTGTCGTTCTGGTTTTATATTACATATAAGGTTCCAGAAACAAAACCAATACAAAATTCGGGTGTCCGTAGGGAACCATGTCGTTATGGAATCTATTTAAGACTTCCAATCAATGCTACTAACAACAAATCAATGCTACTAACAACAAATACATCATTGAAGTCATAAGAAACAATAATTCAAACTGACCGATGAATAATTGTCTTATTCTTAAGTTTTTAGGTACCTAATTACATCAACTAATAGATAAAAAAACTCAAAACAACTACCTATCTCGAAAGTTGAAATTACGAACAAAACTCTAAACTGACTACGAAGATCAAACAGATGACAATTTCTGGTCTAGGTCTCTTACCGGAAAAAATAATGGGTTGCGTCAGAACCTAACTAGTAGATTTCAAATACCTAAGGTCTCAATAGACCAATCCAATAACAAAACATAGAATCGAACAGAAGAAAGACAACAACGTCAAAGGGTATCAACACATTTTAACCAACAACACCAAATTCAATCGATTACATGGTTAAGGACATTCATGCACTTACATCTCTGTTTTGATGTGTTATAATCAATTTCGAGGTCTACTAAATAGCCTCACTTAGCATCTGTGTCAAATCAACTTATCCTCTCCAATAATCATGAGACCTTCTCAACGTAAGTGTCGAAATAAACCTCTTGATCCTCACACATCACATATGAGCATGATCTAAGTCAACCTCTAGTTGGTAAGTTATTTCTGAAACTAAAATTTTGGTGTCCACAAGATAATATTTACATAATAAGAACGGAGGATATCTTTTTTAGAATATACCCTCCTCTACAATGACTAAGATTACACCTTATAAACTTATCTCAAATTGTTGATGTTAGATCTCCTAAACTTATCTACAATGTTTGAGATTATACTTCCCAAAATTATATTCAATGGTTAAGATTACATTGTCAAACTTTATCTCCAAGTACTAAGATATTATTAGAACTGTCAGTGCCCAGACACGGGTTATCCTCTCGTAAGACTATACCAATGAACTTGAGTTAAGCATCGATCACCAAGTTGATAAAACCACCAACTTATAAAGGATTACAATCGTTAATCCATATAAGAACTCAAGACTATGGTCCATTAGGTTATCTAATATCACATCAAGACAATCGTGTTTCCATTGACTCACATGTGGAGCCAACAATTCGAAGCTCACACTAACACTTTAACGACCAAACACATCCTTCATTATCTTAACATTAAAACCCTAAATACCAAAGGAATCTCAACCGTATATCACCACAATACTCTTCTAGGGATTTATATACGAGACTAGTTACTTCCAAATGCCTCTCTTCTCTTAAGAAACTCAAAAGGACACACAGTCCAGGAGCAGAAGAGCAGCTCAATCTTCAGCAATGGTGAGTAAGAAATTATATCTTCTTATAAATCTTGCACCTTTTCTAGGGTTTCTTCATGTATATTCTTTGTTTATAGAACAGTAAATCCCCAAAGGGGTTCACTTTTAATTCCTTGATTTCATTTGGGTTACTTCCAATCACCATTGAGATCATTGAGCTGAATATTGTTATTTATATAATCAAGGGTTTTTCTTTGTTCTTCAAACAATGCTTGTCTAAGTTGGGGCCATTTTGGTTCTTTATATCTATTCCAATGCTGTAAGCATGTAAATGTTTATAATGAAACTTTACTTTATCTGGCACTCTTGATTGTGGAATTTGTGCATTGATGGTATTTAGAAGATAGAAATAATGCCCTAGTTTCAAATTGGGCTTCATACCTGTCTGAATTGTCTGTTTCACATTTTTTAGGGTTTTCAATGAATGTATTAGATTCTTAGTATAAATGAGGAGAAAATTGTCGTGATTCATGACATTTTAATAGTTCTCTGATTATTGGTAATTAAGTAGTTGTTTCCTCTCCAATAGTATATAGCTTGTGGGTTTCATTCATCCTAAATTTTTGTCGAAATGTGTTTGGTGTTTTAAATAACATTTTCTCAAGTAATTTTCGTTTGTAATGTAGGCCTTCGTCAAAGCTCAGAAGTCGAGGGCCTACTTCAAGCGTTTTCAAGTCAAGTTCAAGAGAAGGAGAGGTATTTTCTTTGCTATCTTATATATATATATATATATATATGTTCCTATCTCTTTTAGTTTGTAGCTAACAAGTGTTTTTCTTCTTGAATTGAGTTCAGAGGGAAAAACTGATTACAGGGCAAGGATTCGTCTAATCAACCAGGACAAGAACAAGTACAACACACCAAAGTACCGCTTTGTTGTTCGATTTGTAAGTCATGCTTGAAATTACCTTGTCCTTATTTTACAGTTTATGGCCTTTTAGCTCAATGTAGCTTGTAATCTTTACATTGTCAATTCCACTATCCAGTATGGTTCAGTCTTCAGTCTCCAACTTCTTCCACTTGCATATTTAAATGGTTACTTGTCTATAGTTTTGTCATCCACGTGTAAGGTCAATAACGTTTCAACCCTGAAAATGTCTGTTTCTGCTGTACTATGTTTTCTCAGAATGCCACCTGGGCATCTGACCATGGTAGTGAATTTTGAAGATTATTACGTCTTTATTTCATATTCTTTGTATCTTGACATTTTTGCAGACAAACAAAGATATCATTGCACAAATCATATCTGCTACCATCACTGGCGACATGGTACTTGCATCAGCTTATGCACATGAGCTGCCCGGATATGGGCTTGAAGTCGGTTTGACAAATTATGCTGCAGGTATGGCGTCTACCGTTATTAACTAATCTGCTAATTTCTCTTAGTAGATGCATTATTGCATCCTAATTCTTAACAGCCATTGTCTGTATCCATAGCTTATTGTACCGGCCTTCTCTTGGCTCGCCGTGTCTTAAAAAAGCTTGAGATGGATGACGAGTATGAGGGCAATGTTGAGGTAAATGGTGATTTTTTTAGGTTCAACTCTTTATATGTGTCACTAATTCGTTAAAAAAGAAAACGGATCTCACAAACTTTTGTCGCTTGTAGGCAACTGGTGAAGATTTCTCAGTTGAACCGACTGAGAGCCGTAGGCCATTCCGTGCTCTACTTGACGTTGGTCTCCTTCGAACAACTACAGGAAACCGTGTTTTTGGTGCTCTAAAGGTAACATTCACCCATTCATCTATTTTTGTTTCTTGGTTTGTTTATATTCATCTTTTCTTATTCAAAACATTTTTGGTTATCAATTGTCATTGTTCTTCAACAGTCATTCACTTCCATAATTTCAGGGAGCACTGGATGGTGGGCTTGACATTCCTCACAGTGAGAAGAGGTTTGCTGGGTTCAAAAAGGATGATAAGCAATTGGATGCTGAGCTTCACAGAAAGTACATTTATGGTGGTCACGTTGCTGCATACATGGGGGTAAGTTTTGAAATTTGATTACCTAATTATTTCTTAATACTAACAACGATACGACTTATGAGTACCGCACATGGTATTGGAGTTTTAAACTTTCTTTCCAATGTTATGTTTTCATTTGTGAATTTTGCTAGACTTTAATGGAGGATGAACCAGAAAAGTACCAAACTCACTTCAGTCAGTATGTTAAGAAAGGAGTCGATGCCGAAGGCATTGAAACTCTTTATAAGAAGGTACATGCTGCCATCCGAGCTGACCCAACTCCAAAGAAATCCGAGAAGGAACAGCCCAAGCAGCACAAGAGGTATATAACAGCGTTTTGTACTGTTATTTATTTTATCGTGTTTCTCGAACTCCTTCTAGTCTAATATAGTGAAGTATTAGAAAACAAAATCTAATTCTAGAGAACAAAATTTGAGTTGTCATTGCAGGTGGTTTAGAAGTTATACAAACATTGTGATCATGATTTTTTTACTTGTTCATTATTTGTTTCTATCTTTTTTAGGTACAACTTGAAGAAGTTGACATACGATGAGAGGAAGAACAAGTTGATCGAACGATTGAATGCCCTCAACTCAGCAGCTGGAGGTGAAGACGACGATGATGAGGAAGAAGAGTGAATTAAATCTATTACCTCCCTAATCGGATAACTGAATTTTTTTTGGCTTCTTTGCTATTACACTATACCACCCTCTCCTTGGCTGAGTATCATTTTGATTATTAGACATTTACTTGAAGATTCATTGCTAGTTAATCTGTATGTTTCGATTATTAGACTGCAACCTTTCTGGATATTTATAAGTAAAATTCTGTAGATTTTACAGGCGCCTATCTCAGTCATTGGATCATTAATGTCGAATTAGGTTATTCAATTTTTCTTTTTCGCATCGATTATTAGGTTTTCTTCTTTCTTCTGCAAATAGTTAAAGACTTAAGACTAATGTGTTTGTTGACCTCACACGAAGTCACACACTGGATACTAATTGTTAATTGAGTTTTTTTTTGTTGAAACTGTTGTTAATTGAGTTTACACTCAATAATTGGTTATCTGAGCTTATTTTTTAGATTTGGTATTTTTGATATAAATACTAAAGTCAGGTTTTGGCAAAATGTGATTACAAGATTATGTAATTCGTCTAGTCAGATGACTAATTATGCCAAACCGAATATTTCTTTATCTAAGAACTCCCACCCTAAGTTTAAATGTATGCTTATTAGAAACCTCAAAGTTAACCAGGCTTCTATCTCAGATAAATACCTGGGAGCCCAACTGTTTATAGGTGCTAATAAAACTAAGGTCTTTTAACTCTATTATTGATCAAATTCATGTCAAATTGTACTAGTGGCAAAATAAACTTTTATCTCAAGCTAGTCGCACAGTGGTTGTCCCAACAATTGTGGCGGCCGTTACCGGTACCAGATGCAATGCTTCGCTATTCCGAAAGCCGTATGTAAAAGCATTGAGACTTCTCAAAGATCTTTTTGGTGGGGAAAAACAAAGACCATTCACACAAAAATTGGTCTTCTATTTGTCTCTCATGAAAACTAGGAGGGTTAGGTATGAGAATTTCACACCTTGATAATCAAGCCTTCTGGGAAAACTTGTTTGGCACCTCATAACAGAGCCTGATCCCATATGAGCTAAACTATTAAAAGGCAAATACTTCCCCAGAAAACCAAAGCCACAACCCTATTAAGCAAGCTCATTCCTGGACTTGAAAAGTCATATGTAAACATAATGACAAAATCAGATCCCTTTCAGTATGGGAGATTCACTCAGGAGCCTAAATTAATCTCTGGACTGATTACTGGATCCCATATCACCTCCTCCTTTAAACAATCCTATGAATTCACACCTTACACGGGTCTCCCAGCTTTAACCAATGCAATGAATTTGTTCTCACTAACACTTTTGATACAACTTTTTGTAATATCATCAGGTCGATAAAGCTGTGATGGGCATGACACCATCAGATGGTCCCTCACCAAATCAGGTATTTACTTTATAGGTTCAATGTCCATGCAACTTAGGTAAGAACAAAACAACTTCCAACATGTTGAGGTTAATTGCATTTTATCAGGAAAATT
>BEHA01000046.1:582470-600834 GCA_002897215.1 Eschscholzia californica subsp. californica
AGAGAAATGAAAGAGGTAGAGATTTATTTATAGATGGGTTGATGGCTAGGGTTTTAGGAGTTAATTGGGAGAAAATGGGAGAAAGAGGGTTAAAATAGGAAGTTAGGGTTGCTTTCTACTCAAGAAATGGTCCACCACCCTTTGGTGTAACGGTTGGACACCCCTCTTAAGACCATGAGGTCGTGGGATCGAGTCTCGGTGGAAGCAGTTGCCATCAAGATTTATCCTATGTAATGTAGGCTATGAATAATGTAATAATTTATCGGGCTTTAGGCCTCTTCGTTGTCGGGCTTTAGGCCTCTTTCAGTCTCAGTTTAAAGTAGGCGGTTATCGTGCTCATTACATCTCTATGATGCATCAATGCCTTGTAACGACTAACGTAAACCGTAGTCGAATTCTCAAAATAAAATAAAATAAAGTGAGACAAAAAGGAGGGATATAAAAATAATTTTCGGAGGGCTTAAAAGTGAAAAGAGGGACCACATGCTGCTGTCCGGTTTGTGCATTCAGGACGTGCCACGTCACCTGCTATTATCCCACCAGCCAGAATGGTGCCCGAAAGTGTCCCACCAGTCTACATTGTTTGACTCCAACTTTGACTATGCATATCTCACTCTTCCGGACTCCGAATTGACTTCCGTTTTCTCCTACGAGCTCGTCTCGGACTCTACTTTTCACTCGTCACTGACCTTGTCCAAATTTCCCAGAATACCCTTGTGCTCAAAATGACCAAAATACCCTTCGTCCATCATTTTTTCTCATTTTTAACCGTTTTTCACACCTAACTCTGCAAAAGACACCTAATCAAGAATACCAACCATTTTATTATAATAAAGACTCGAAACGAATTAACTCGGCTAAATTAAACGACTCAGATGGGACATTTTCCTGACCCATCACATGCCATTTTGTTAAAACTCAAAAAGTAAATCACTGTTTCTAACCTAAACTGCTTCCCATTGAAGTGCTTCTCATTTCTTCCTTTCCAGATGTTCCACAGCAGACATGCCATTTTGTTAAATCTCAAAAAGTAAAAATACGGTGCATTTTTGAGTTTTGCATGGGAGATGCTTTTGGAGTCACTAAACCGTTGGTAATACCTATTTCCGTTAGGAATAAAATTCCGACGGAATAGGCAAAAGTTCCCGCGACACCTGCCCGCGAAATTGCGAAAAAATTTGTGTAAATATTGTGAAGAGGATTTTCTTCTCCGGGATACCTGTCGCTCCGGCGTACTCTTTCCTCTCTCTGTCCCTCTTATTGACGGTTCTGTGAAGAGATTATGCTGATCTCAGGTGAACTCTCAAAGCCCTAACTCTAACCAAATCCGTAGTGTATTTAAGGGTTTTTCAAAACCCTAAAATCTAATTGATTGAAGCATTTTGAGCGAGAATCAACTACAAAGGTGAAATTGTTTACTACTTTTGATTTACTTTGAGAAGCTATTTCTAGTTGTATAAAATTCGAGATTCGATATCAAATTCGAGTAAGCTTCTGATTATTTTAATTCTTCATTACATCAGTGGATGTAAACAAAAATCAAGAAAACAAAATTAGGTTACAAGTGGCTTAAGCTTTGCAACTATCTCATATATGAGCACCAACAATAAGAAATCCATTTCCATCAAAGTATTTGTTGAGGATCGAACTTATTATTTTACTAACCGATTAAATTAACAAATGAAAAAAATTGTCACAAATTCAGTTTTATTACGATCAAATAATTAATGCATTCAAGATGAAAAACATGACTACATTGAGGAAGTAATCTAAGTTTATGACCATCTTTAAATTAACAAAGACAAACAACACAATCAAGTTCTTTTAATCCCACTGTAGAGTTAAAAAAGCAAAAAGGATGAGTATGTGTATAAGATTGGTCAACTCCTTAATCATGAAGATGAAATAGTTGTTGAAGTGGTCTTGTAAAACACTAACATCATCTAAACATTCATTGTCTCTAATTGTAGGTCTAAATAGAATTTTTGCATGAAGATGAAGCATACCATATGAAAAATTGTAGGTCTAAATAGAATTTTTGCATGAAGATGAAGCATACCATATGAAAAAGATAACACCGAGAATTATGATTATAAGCGAACTTCTTAGGCTGGATTTATTATTCTACTCCAAACTATTAGAATGAAAGAGTATGAGAAGATGACATTTTAAAGAAACTATGGTGTTTCCAAACTGTGCAAATGTTGATAAACCATTCAAGAGACAAAAAATGCATTCAAGAGACAATGCATGGTTTGTAAACAAGTTTGATCAAAAGTCGAAAAACTAAACATAGAGTTGAAGCAGGGATAATAGATAAAAGTTAAATGTGCCATTGAATTTACTTTACCATGCATCTCTTTTAAAAATAATGTATCATATCCTAAAGCACGAAATTGAAAACGATTATTGAGCAAAGGTGCATACATCATTGACAACTGAAGGAGCTTGACAACTTGCAAAGATTTATGAATATCACTATTTGCTTCAAAGAAAACGGTAAATCAAATCTGAAAACAATATGAAAATCCTTAAATTTTAGTACGACGTCTATTAGATAAAGCATGGTGAAGACAGTGCCAAGATAAAGCATCTATAGATCTCCTTAACAATTAAGAACGACGTCTATTAGATAATCAGATTCCATTAGCTTCTTCAAAATAATTAGTTATTCTAATTAAAAAACAAAATTAATCTGAAGGTAAGAGAACCCTAATATAAGGTATTATGAGTGATTAATCTCAAGGCTAGGATTGAGTTGAAGTAGGTTAGTATTTTATTTCTAAGGACATATTATAAATGTAGGGAAAGCACAATAACTTTAAGGCCAACGCTTTGGGGAAAGCTAAATAGTTTCCGGGGTGTGAAATTTTAAAGGGAATATGTAAAATTTTGAAAATTTTTTGGAGAAATATATTTGGGAAGTTTTATAAGGCCTCCCCAATTTTGTTAAAAGGCCTCCCCATGAACCATTTTACTTGCTAAAGTATCACTAAGGGGAGGCCTTTTAACAAAAATGAGGGGGCCCTATAAAATCTCCCAATATATTTTATGGGGAAATTTTCCACCTCACCTCTTCTCTCTCTCCTCCATCTCATCTCTTCTCTCTACCACCTCATCTTCTTGCCACTTCATCATCTTCACCGACAAAAGGTCGCCGCCCGGCAAACTTTCCGGCCGGCGACCTTCAAACAAAAAAAAATAAAAATGGTTTTTTTTTTTTTATTTCATTTCTCCTCTCTCTAAAAAAAAAAAAATCTCCTCTCTCTCTCTAAACTCCGACGAAGGGGGTTTTCCTTGTAGATCTGCTCGGAGCAGACCTTCATGGTCTGTTCGAGCAGACCTTCAAGGTCTGCCGGACGATCTCCGGTGAAGGGAAACCCCCTTCGCCGGAGTTTAGAGAGAGAGAGGAGATGAAAAAAAAATTTTTTTTTAGAGAGAGGAGAGATGAAATAAATTTTTTTTTTTTTGTTTGAAGGTCGCCGGCCGGAACTTGACCGACCGGCGACCTTTGCCGGTGAAGTGGCAAGAAGATGAGGGGGCAGAGAGAAGAGATGAGATGAAGGAGAGAGAGAAGAGGTGAGGTGGATGTTTTTATTTTCCTCTAACAATTTACAAAATAAAATTGTCAAACAAAATTGAATAATTTTTGACCAAGTCTTCACACCCCGGAAACTATTTAGCTTTCCCAAAGCGCGGGCCTAACTTTAACTAAAAAATATGTTTGTCTTTCCTTCTATTTTATATACTTGTAGTAGATTTTGGGCCTAAAACCCATAAACCCCAAGGTTTATTCTATTAGTTTCTCTTTCCTCCGTTCGCCCTAATAATTGATTAAAACGGTATATATAGAGAGCGAGAGAGAGAGAGGAAGTGGCAATCTTCTTCTTCCATTCAGCAATTCCAATGGAATCAAATTTAGATGGTGAAAAAGTGATGACATTCAAGGACTTGGGCATATGTGAGCAATTAGCTGAGGCATGTGACAACTTGGGCTGGAAATATCCTTCTAAAATTCAATCTATGGTCATTCCTTATGCTCTTGAAGGTTTCTTATAAACTCAACTTCTCAATTCATCTATATTGCTATATAGGCTAACTCAACCTCACCCTCTTCAATGAAAACCCATTCCAAAACTTTTATATTTGTTTTATTTTCGATTTATACAGGAAAGGATTTGATTGGGCTAGCACAAACTGGTTCTGGTAAAACAGGAGCTTTTGCTCTTCCCATTCTCAATGCTCTTTTACAGACCCCTAAAGCTTTCTTCGCTTGCGTGCTTACCCCAACACGGTGAATTCTCTAATCTATATTTTGTAAATGGAGTTCGGTTTATTTCACATACTTCAGTAACATCCCAAGAAAAAAGTTGTACAAAGACAGTCTTACATTGTCCACATTTTGATTTTTTTGTTCGGTTTTGCTTACTTTCTCTTATTTTCTCTAGTGAGCTCGCTATTCAGATTGCCGAACAATTTGAAGCTTTGGGATCTGGTGTTGGTGTCAAGTGTGCAGTGGTGAGAGTTTTTTGCCACTTTTTTGAAACTACATTTTGTTTACATTATGATAGTAATGGTACGACATTTTGCAGGTTGTTGGAGGGGTAGATATGATGCAGCAAGCAATTGCCCTTGCGAATAGGCCCCATATTGTTGTGAGTTTTATGCGTTATAACTATTCTGTTATACAAGTTTTAGTTTCCTCAAATTAAATGTGGGACTAAAACTGAGATATGGCATAAATATAATGCATCATCTTCTTATGATCTCTCAACCGGCAACTCATTTATTCTTAATAGGTGGGGACACCTGGCGGCCTTGTGGATCATCTTACTAATACGAAGGGTTTTAGCCTTAGCACACTGCAGTACTTGGTACACACTCTAAACATGACATATTTAGTTTTTTTTTTTTTTTGGAAGTCGACTACGATCTACGTATGTCGTTACATCTGGCACTTGATACATCATAGATGTGATAAGCTCAATAACCGGCCACTCAAACACTAACAGAACCGGGCCTATAGCCCAACAAGACATGACCTAAAGCCCAATAACATTATTTACACCCTAATAACCCCAATTCAAATAACCAAAGATTCCACCTTCTTTGGGATTCGAACCTGGGACCTCCAGGGATTTCTGGAGTTTATGTCAACACCTTGGAACCACTTGGGCTACCAACTGTTGACTAGTTTTTCTTTTTTATATGATGATCCTTCTTTGTTTTTTTGTGTGGTTTGACCATTTATAGTTACATAGATTGAAAGAAAACTTCAGTTTGTGGAATTGTTATTTTGATTGTTAGTAACTCAATCATTATCTCTCACTTTCACGACACAGTTATTATGTTGTATATTTTTCTTCTCAATATCAATGTACGTCTTCTACATCTCGAGGCATACGCCTCAAGGTGACGTCTCGTTTTTTCAGAGCAAACTGCCTTGAGGCGGGAAACGTTTTTGGAAAACACTGAGCGAACCCCCTGTCCTTGAATCAGTGATATGGCAAGGACATTTTGCTCATACACCTATTTATTGTTGACAATCAATAAACCAAGTAGTTGCTATTCCTTTTCCCTTTTCCTGTCTTGTACATAACAATTTCGTTCTTTCATTTGGTCAACAGGTCTTGGATGAGGCTGATAGGTTACTAAATGAAGACTTTGAGAAAACACTTGATGATATCTTGAAGGCCATTCCAAGGGATCGCAAGACGTATTTGTTTTCAGCTACTATGACCAAAAAGGTATATTTAAAAGTAGATTGTTAATTTTTATAAACTTTATTGTCGTCTGCTTAATTAAATGAAGAGCAGTTATCAAACTAATTAACCAATAGATTATAAGGTGGCTCTGCCTGAGATCTGGTTTTTCCGGCTTTTACTTGAGTCAACTTATGAATATATATGATATATTATATAAATATATTATGTATTTTTTAGTATATTTAGTTGAAGCTATTCAAACTACAATCCATTGTAATAAATGAGATACTAATAAAAAAATCAGAATACAAGTCATAAAAGGAAGAAGATATGAGGAAGGGAATAAGGAGGTATAAAGAGTCAGTTAGTTGGAGTCTTCATTTCTAACTTGAATGTAAGCTTTCAGTAGTCATCCCTTAATTTTCTTTTTCTTTCCTTCTATTTTTCTTATAAACTTTCCTTATTCGAACAAGGGATGAATGTTATAACATGAAAAACCCTTCGAATTCTACAGAAAGTTGAATCCTAACATTCACACTGAATCCCACGAGTAATGATTGATAGTACGGTTCAACTTATGAATCTTACAAATCAGGGTTGGTCGAAAAATATTTGAAGTACGATAGTACTACGTGAATGAGAAATAGTACAATTTTAACATCATTAGACGCTGGGAGTTGCCACAGTTTGTCAAAATTGTCCACGTAAATTAGTCAGTTTCTGATGTATGTTGAGGTTTGTTTTGCCCAAGAAATGTTGTTTTGAGTTATGAGGGAAGCGTAATAGTCTGACTGAGTAAGCTTTACCATTGACCAGGTTCGCAAGCTACAACGAGCATGTTTGAGGAGTCCTGTGAAGGTACAAGTTGAATAATACTTTGTCATTCATGCATTTTTTAATCAAAACGGAAGCTTGTATGAGAAAATGTGACATACCTACCACAGACAAGCTTTGTTTTTTGCTTATATGGTTTAGTTCTATAATTTTTTTTTATTACATTACTCATCAGTTTCTGATTCGTTCAGATTGAGATAGCATCTAAATATTCAACTGTCGAATCACCCAAGCAACAATATCGATTTGTTCCTGCAAAGTACAAGGTATTCTCTTTTCCTGTATTCTGTTGCGCTTGAGTATTGACATACATGTGACCCTACTTGAAGTGTGATAGTGAAAATTTAGGTCCATTATCAGAGATCTCTATGCAATTAGTGTCAATTAATTTCTCCTGGAAGAGCTTGTACGCAGATAACAGATTCATATTTATACGATCTTCTCTCAAGGAATTTTGTTTATTTTGCTGCATTATACAGATATAGAGAAAAATAACTGCAGAAAAATATCATTAGATTTCAAATGGTTATGATTAACGGTATTAAGACGAAGTTTATCATGTTTGGCGCATTATGGTAAAATGATGTTTATTGTGCACTCTCAGGATTGCTACCTTGTATATATTTTGAGCGAGATGTCTAGAAGTACGTCAATGGTTTTTACTCACACATGTAAGGAAACTCGTCTTCTGGCTCTGCTTCTCCAGAACCTTGGGTTAAGGGCTATCCCTATAACTGGCCAAATGACCCAGGTACTTTCTTATCTTCATTGCATGGTATTATATTATATATCTTAATATGTGCATGGTATTATGAAACTTCCGGTACATAGTCTGTGTTGTAATTGATTCTTTGTGTTTTTCTTTGGTGGATAGGCAAAGAGACTTGGAGCCTTGAACAAGTTCAAGGCTGGAGAATGTAACATATTGTTATGCACTGATTTTGCAAGTCGAGGACTTGATATTCCCTCCGTGGACATGGTTATTAATTATGATATCCCTACCAACTTGAAGGTGAGCATTTTCCAGCTTTTGATTATTAATTGGTTTTTAGGCCCAGATTAGATTTTACATTAGACATCCGGCTTTCCGTTGACAATGAATCCTACATAATACTTCTCGTCATTTATGTTGCTTTTCTCTTTTTCCTACTCCTTGGCCTTTTTGTTTCGTTTCGGTTTAATCTCGCACATCTGCTTTCCTGATATTATAAATTTTGGAACAGGATTACATTCAAAGAGTGGGTAGAACCGCTCGGGCAGTAAGATCAGGGGTTGCAATTTCTCTTGTAAACCAATATGAATTGGAGTGTTACATTCAGATAGAGAAGCTTATCGGTAAGGCCTTAAATGTTTTTTTATATTAATGGAAGACAAGCATGTGTTCTGCTTTGTGGGGCTCAAATATTTGTCTATCATGTATTTCAGGGAAAAAGTTTCCAGAGTTTCCCGCTCAAGAAGAGGAAGTACTAGTCTTACTCAACCGTGTTACAGGAGCCAAACAAATCTCTCTCAGAGTAATTCCACAACCTCATTTCTAATAGTATCACTTCTACAGTATCTCGTTTTGATGAAAAACAACAACTTTAAACGTTGACTGTTTGACACTGAGGCAGTGATGTAGTAAAGGGAAGCTATCTATTACGATTCTTACCTGAATGAAGCTTTTTTTCCCCTTAATTTGAAAGAAAATTGGATGATTTTGCAGAAACTCAAAGAAAGCGGAGGCCCAAGGAAAAGAAGAGGACGAGAAGACAGGCGGCTGCAGGGAATAAAAAATATTCTCTTGGGAATAAAGACTTTCTTTAAAACTGGTCAAATAAGAATTGACCTTTTTGTTTCTTTTTGTTGCTAAGGGGTTTCTGATTTTGGGAGTTAAAAAAAAACAAATTTTAGAAAGTACCATAATAAATTTGGAAGTTATTTTTTTTTATAAAATTAAATAAAATCTTCTAGGCATCCAAAAATAGACTCCTTCCAAGTTTTTTTTTTTCTTTTCTTCATCTTCTTCTCTAAAGTTTGATATTCTTCTAATCACTAAACCTTAAATAACATCAAACTAGGATATATATATGCTTCGAAATTAAAGAATATAAATTATATAAGGCTTAACATGATTTGAATCACAAAAAAATGGTTCAGAATTATTTGCCTTCCATTCTGATACCAGAAAATCTGAGGAAATATCCATCATATGTGGCTTCCACCTCTCTCTAAATCTCTGCCTCCAAATGAAAGATAAACCCCCTAATCATTGTGTAAAGATCACAAAATTGTACTGTATTCTAGCTTGTAGACCATCCTACCAGAAGGGTGGATGTTATGGAGAAAGTAATGAGCAAACACGATCTGGTTTTCGAGCTTGGGAAAGCGTTGATGCCTTGGATCTAAATGAGAAGCTAATGCTTTATGTTAGGGAAGGTAATAAAATGAGAAGTGGTAAAAAGCAAAGGTAGGACTTGTGATGATGGTGGGCTGGTGTGGTCTTGTGTGAGTTTTGAGGCAAATGAGAGAGGTCAGGGATTCTCGACTTGTTTGCTGGATGTTTCTGCTTTTCCAGTTGGTTCTTACAAAATCAAATGGCACAGCTGTTGCATAGACAGTCAAGGTTCTTATTGGAGTCTAATCCCTCTGAATACCGAACCCCACTTTACCGTGAAGAAACCACCTTCAGTTTCAGGTTGATTGTTATTTGTTTTTCATGCTTATACAGTATTGTGAAAGAAGCTAAATGTGCCACTGCTGCTCTAGTAAAATCAGCTTTTCTTTTTATCACCTTAGTGAGGTGTGACTAAACTAGCTACTGATAAAGTAATTGTTTATCGTGTGCAGGAGAACCACCGTCGGCGTGAAGGATCCGTGGAGTTGAAAGTTCATCCTGGTGGCTCATCATTCTTCCCGACCCAGATGCTAAGTTATCGAAATGCTGAATTCTGAACTCCATTGTCATCCTTTTATGAAGATGTGGCGGACGCCTGAACTGAAGAGAGATAGACAGGGAGAGAGACCATGTCAAGGACATGAATGATGTGAGGCTGGCGACCATGTCAGACATCTATGATATGCCAGAGGCTAGTAGATTAGGCACTGGTTCAGACAACATTGGAATTCATAGTTGGTGTTTATAATATTTGTGTACTGGATTCATTTGCAGCAAGAGAGTCTGGATAAGTTTGGAAATTAGTTTACTTTATTTGTAAATTGTAACCTAGTTATGCCAATCTTGACATGATCATGGTTTTCCTTTTTAATCTAGTATACAATCTAACAAGTAGAGCATTCAAGTATTTTCCAACAGATTCATGATTTCACGGATTCACGCGTCCAAACGATTGGTAACTGATAAGAATCTTATGATTTATAATTATTTGTTTCTTTTTTGAAATGCTTATTAAATACTATATTTTTTAAGAAACAGATTTATCTAAAATTCGTTTGTATTTTATAAAAGGCCATTGTTTTTAATGAAAAACGTTTTTTTCCACAAACTGTTTTCTCAAAAACTGTTTTTCTCGAAAAACAAATTTTGACAAAAAAAACGGGTTTCTAGGAAAACACAACTTCTTGAAAAAACGATATCTGAGAAACAAAAAGTGGGTTCTGAAAAATTTGTTTTAGAAAAAACAGTTTTTAGAAAAGGCAATTTGTATTGAATAACAGTTTTTGAAGAAAAAAATACAGTTTATGGAATTAGGAAACCTTAAGATTCAAGAGTCAAGATTTTTTTGTAGCCGAACAAGTAATCGTACTTAAATATACACCCAAATACAGTATAAGTATTTATTTACAAAAATTGTCATGCCACAAATGACCTAAAGGCCGACGAATGAAATGACCAAAAGCATGCAGAAACTACTTTATTTATACCCAAATTCAATATTCCCGAATTTACACTTCTATGAGATCAAACGGACCTCCGCATTACAGCTTATATGCATTTACCAACTGCACTACTAGTTGTTGCCACTGGAGAGGGAGATCCAACAAGAAAGCAATGTGGGGTGCTTACATGAAAAATTAAAATTTAGTCCAACTGTAGAGAGAGATCAAAACAGATTTAATTCAGTTTCTCTCTCTCCCCCTTCACCTTTTTTTTTTCTTTTGAGAATTCGACTACGATCTATGTTAGTCGTTACAAGACGTTGATGCATTATAGAGATGTAATAAACACGATAATCGCTTAATTTAAATTGAGAATAAAAGAGACCTAAAACCCAATAACAAAGAGGCCCGAAAATAAAAGAGAGGCCGACAACAAAAAAACCCTAAGCCCGACAAATTATTATCTTATTTATAGCCTAAATTACACAGGCACATAGGGTAAATCTTGGCTTTGCGGTAATCGATAAAACAGTTGAGAGAAAGTGGTTATCTTCTTCTTCCATTTGCCGCCTTAATCGAACTTCTAGGTATTTTTTTTTTTTTTTTATCATCTTCCAGAGTTCTACTTCTTCACTTGTCAAACTTTCGTTTTCGTTTTCTCTATGTTTTTTTGCTTCTTCATCAAATCAGTTTCAGCAACCTATACCTGTTTCTTCAGTCTTCAGTCTTCAGTCTTCAGTCTTCAGTCTTCTTCCATTGGACGAAGTTTTGAAGGAAAATCTCTGAATAACATTAGTTTTTGGTTCTTCTCATTACCAGGTTCAGCAATTCCAATGGACTCAAATTTAGATGGTGAAAAAGTGATGACATTCAAAGACTTGGGCATATGCAAGCAATTAGTCGAGGCATGTGACAACTTGGGCTGGAAAAATCCTTCTAAAATTCAATCTGAGGCCATTCCTCATGCTCTTCAAGGTTTCTTATAAACTCAACTTCTCAATATCAAAACCCCATTCCAAAACTTTTATATTTGTTTTATTTTCTATTTATTTCAGGAAAGGATTTGATTGGGCTTGCACAAACTGGTTCTGGTAAAACAGGAGCATTTGCTCTTCCCATTCTCAATGCTCTTTTACAGACCCCTAAAGCTTTCTTCGCTTGTGTGCTTTCCCCTACACGGTGAAGTCTCTAATCTATTTTTCCTTCTGAATGATTTCGTAAATGGACTTCGGTTTATGTCGCGTACTTGAGTAACATCCCAAATGACAAGTTGTACAAAGATAGTCTTATTTTGTATTCTACATTTTGATCTTCTTGTCGGGTTTTTCTTAATTTCTCTTGTTCTTCTCTAGTGAGCTCGCTATTCAGATTGCCGAACAATTTGAAGCTTTGGGGTCTGGTATTGGTGTCAAGTGTGCAGTGGTGAGAGTTTCTATATACTGTTCCTTATGTTGTCAAACTAGAATAAGTTACATGAAAAATAGTAATATAGATAATTAGATGTTTTAAGATAGAACATTTCTTATTGGTATTTACAATGGATCTTACTTTTGATCTTTTTAGATCATAGTAATAGTGTAAACGGAAAAGTTGTTCTATTTGTAAGTTAAACTATTTTGCTCCTTAGTGGGAGAACCTCGTTATTTGGTTATTGAGAAACTGGCTGTCTCTAATTATGGTTTAGAGGCTAGAAGAACGACACTTTGTATACTCCTATATCGGGCATGTGAAAATTATGTTCGGCAAAACCCTTTTCCCTCTCCTGTCAATGTATTCCTATTTATGGCTTGTTTCTCTGTATTTGAATTGCATATTTTTCCTTCTTTTAACATGCACCATTATACAAGTGTTGTTGTTATTTCCTTCTCCCGAGTCTTGATATGAATTTTTTTCACGTCGAGGCTGATTTGGATCTTTTGGTAAGTAACCATTGTTTATTAGTGATTGATGGTTTTATCTGCATATGATTCTGTACATGCATCCATGTATGAGAAAACTGTATTTGGAAGTAACTATATTGATAAATTCTAAGTCAGTGTGAAGTGATGTAGTAGAAAGGGCACTAGTAAACCTAAGATAAGTTAAAAAAAACAAAAATTGATAAACTTGACAATCTAATTCACTGAGTTTCTGATTTGTTGTCCAACTTTCTTCAATCTACTCAGATTTCAGGGAAACATGTCCATGATTCCTTGAAATAAGAGGTTACACACATGCTTTTGTTTTTAAGAAAATAATTATTTGTAGGAAATTGATCTTTTTAATTTACCTTGTGTTTTGTCATGGTTTGTATTCTACTTAGAGTAATTGGGTTCATAATGGTGGTGCATAGTATGCCCAGGAAAATGATGAGAAATGCCTAAAATGGTTAACATTCTAGGCATTGCATAGTAGTATGATGATAGCAGTTTTTTGCCACTTCATTATGTTTATATTATTATGATAGTAATGATACGACATCTTGCAGGTTGTTGGAGGGGTAGATAGGATGCGGCAAGCAATTTCCCTCGCGAAGAGGCCCCATATTGTTGTGAGTTTTATGCATTATAACTATTCTGTTATGCAAGTTTTTTGGCAAATTAAATGTGGGACTAAAACTGAGATATGGCATAAATATAATGCATTATCTGCTTATGATCTCTCAACCAGCAAGTCATTTATTCTTAATAGGTGGGGACACCTGGCCGCCTTGTGGATCATCTTACTAATACAAAGGGTTTTAGCCTCCGCACACTGAAATACTTGGTACACACTCTTAACATGACACATTAATTTTTTTTTGTTATGATGATCCTTCCTTGCTTTTTTGTGTGGTCTGGCCCTTTATAGTTAAATAGATTGAAAGAAAACTTCAGTTGGTGGAACCGTCATTTTGATTGTTAGTAACTCAATCAATATCTCTCTTATCACACATTAAATTGCAGTTTTTTCTTCTCAAAATCGAGGTACGTCTTCTACACTTTATAGGCATACGCCTCAAGGCGATGTCTCGCTTTTTCAGAGGAAACTGCCTAGAGGCGGAAAACCGTTTTTTTCAAAACACTGAGTGTACGGCCCACTTTGGTTCTCATTTGCTAGAAGTTCGTAGTGTATCAGCCTATCAGGTACCTGGATACTCCTATCAGGTACCCAAGCGCTTCATTTGGTACAATGTTCAATTTTGGTGTACATCTTGTGGGAACTTGCACACAGTCGTTCGAAGACCAGAAAATAATCTGGATAATGTCTTTCCTGTGTAAGATAATGACCAATAAGAAAGTTACATCGTTAGTCTTAAACAATAAATAATGTTGATTATAGAATTGTAGTCATGTGCTGTTCGTTTTTTATTCATGTATCTGATACCTAATATCAGTATCAAATGCCAATGAGACAATACCTCCACTGGTTTCCATGTTTTAGCAAAACTGTCTTTGGACTTGTAGGTCCACTTATGTGGACATGCATCTTATTTGACTGGTATGTACTGTAAGTTTGAGATGAGAAAGGACTAACTTATAGTAACTTGATTCAGTGATATTAGCAAGGACATTTTGCTCATACACCTATTTATTGTTGACAATCAATAAACCAAGTAGTTGCTATTCCTTTTCCCTTTTCCTGTCTTGTTTCCTTTAAGCTTCTATTAGTAATAATGCATGTCTCATATGTGGATTTATGGACACTTAGTTGTACATAACAATTTCATTCTTTTATATGGTCAACAGGTCTTGGATGAGGCTGATAGGTTACTAAATGAAGACTTTGAGAAAACACTTGATGCTATCTTGAAGGCCATTCCCAGGGAGCGCAAGACGTATTTGTTTTCAGCTACTATGACCAAAAAGGTATATTTAAAAGTAAATAGTTAATTTTTATAAACTTTATTTTGGTCTGCTTAATTAAATGAAGAGCAGTTATCAAACTAATCAACCAATAGATTATAAGGTGGCTCAGGTTGAGTTCTGATTTTTCGGGCTTTTACTTGAGTCAACTTATAAGATCCGGTCTGTGCTATTGCTATACTTCATTACCTTGGTTTAGAAGTAGGGGTCCAAACCCCCTTTCTTAATTTGCAAATAGTAAACTACCTGTTCCTTTCCAGTCTTTGCCAAAAAACTCCGAAGTAGTGGTTCTCCTTGAAGCCGTGCAATTAGCTGCCTCTACAAATCCATCTAGAGACTAGAGAGATTTCTTTTCTGTTCATCAACTTCATCTTTTCACTCAAACTTCTGGTATTTGTTTGCATATGGTAACTGTGCTCATCCCCAGAATTTCCCCATAGAATCTTTTGCTTCTTCGCAGATCATTCCTAGTCAGGAAACAGAAAACAACAAAAAGTGAGTACAAAAAAATTCATGTTATGATAATCTTCTGAGCAGTGGTCGGCACAGCCCAAATTATAAATCATAGCGTGAATTGTTCTCGAATTTTATAAATCGGATCGCAGAATAAATTGAAAATAGTAAAATATATTATGTATATTTTTAGTATATTTAGTTGGAGCTATTCAAACTACAAACCATTGTAATAAATGAGATACTAATAAAAAAATCAGAATACAAGTCATAAAAGGAAGAAGATATGAGGAAGGGAATAAGGAGGTATAAAGAGTGAGTTAAGAGAGATAGAGTCGGTTAGTTGGAGTCTTTACTCTTTAGATGATGAAGAAAGAAAAGAAGGGGAAAAAGAGGAAAGAAGAACAAGAAAAATACCTGGTGAACTGCGAATCTTCATTTCTATCTTGAATGTAAGCTTTCAGCAGTCATCCCTTAATTTTCTTTTTCTTTCCTTCTATTTTTCTTATAAACTTCCTTTATTCGAACAAGGGATGAATGTTTTAACAAGAAAAACCCTCGAATTCTACAGAAAGTTGAACCCTAACATTCACACTGAATCCCACGAGTAACGACTGATAGTACGGTACTGCGGTTCAACTTATGAATCTTACAAATCAGGGTCGGTCGAGAAAGATTTGAAGTACGATAGTACTACTTGAATCAGAAATAGTACAATTTTAACATCATTATAAGTTGGGAGTCGCCACAGTTTGTCAAAATTGTCCAAGTAAATTAATCGGGTTCTGATGTATGTTGAGGTTTGTTTTGTCCAAGAAATGTTGTTTTGACTTGTGAGAGAAGCGTAGTAGTCTAACCGAGTAAGCTTTACAATTGACCAGGTTCGCAAGCTACAGCGAGCATGTTTGAGGAGTCCTGTGAAGGTACAAGTTGAATAATACTTTGTCATTCATGCATTTTTTTATCAAAATGGAAGCTTGTATCACAAAATGTGACATACCTACCACAGACAAGCCTTTGTTTTTTGGTTATATGGTTTAGTTCTATAATTTTTTTTATTACATTACTCATCAGTTTCTGATCCGTTCAGATTGAGGCAGCATCTAAATATTCAACTGTCAAAACACTCAAGCAACGATATGGATTATTTCCTGCGAAGTTCAAGGTATTCTCTTTTCCTTTATCCTGTTGCACTTGAGTATTGACATACATGTGACCTACTGGAAGTGTGACAGTGAAAACTTAGGTCCATTATCACAGATCTCTATGCAATTAGTGTCAATTAATTTCTCCTGGAAGAACCTGTGCGCGGATAACAGATTCGTATTTATACGATCTTCTCTCAAGGAATTTTGTAGTTATTGATTTTGCTGCATTATATAGATATAGTAAAAAATAATCCAGAAAAAGTATCTTTAGATTTCAAATGGTTATGATTGATGGTATTAAGACGAAGCTTAGCATGGTTGGCTCATTATGATAAAATGATGTTTATTGTGCACCCTCAGGATTGCTACCTTGTATATATCTTGAATGAGATGTCTGGAAGTACCTCAATGGTTTTCACTAATACATGTGAGGCAACTCGTTTTCTGGCTCTGGTTCTCCGGAACCTTGGGTTTAGGGCTATCCCTATAAGTGGCCAAATGACCCAGGTACTTTCTTATCTTCACTGCATGGTAGTATATTGGACAAAAGCAAAACCGTAAGTCAATGTTTTGGTAGTATGTGAAACTTCCAGTACATAGTCTGTGTTGTATTTGATTCTTTGTGTTTTTCTTTGGTGGATAGGCAAAGAGACTTGGAGCCTTGAACAAGTTCAAGGCTGGAGAATGTAACATATTGTTATGCACTGATGTTGCAAGTCGAGGACTCGATATTCCTTCTGTCGACATGGTTATTAATTATGATATCCCTACCAACCCCAAGGTTAGCATTTTTTTTATTATTAATTGGTTTCTAGGCCCAGATTAGATTTTACATACTACTCGTCATTTATGTTGCTTTTTTCTTCTTCCTACTCCTTGAAAAAGTTAGGTTCTAATTTCCAGTTAGCCTTTATTGTTTCGTTTCAATTTAATCTCACCCATCTGCTTTTGTGATATTATAAATTTTGGAGCAGGATTACATTCATAGAGTGGGTAGAACCGCTCGGGCAGGAAGATCAGGGCTTGCAATTTCTTTTGTAACCCAATACAATGTGGAGTGGTACCTCCAGATAGAGAATCTTATCGGTAAGGGCTTAAATGTTTTTTTATATTAATGGAAGACAAGCATGTGTTCTGCTTTGTGGGGTTCAAATATTTGTCTATCATGTATTTCAGGGAAAAAGTTTCCAGAGTTTCCCGCTCAAAAAGCGGAAGTACTATTCTTCCTCAACCGTGTTACAGAAGCCAAAAGAATATCTCTCGCAGTAATTTCACAACCTTATTTCTAATAGTATCACTTCTTCTACAGTATCTCGTCTTGATGAAAAACAACAACTTGTAACATTGACAGCTTAACACTGAGTCAGTGATGTAGTACAGGGAAGCGGTATCTATATTACGAGTCTTACCTGAATGAAGCTTTCTTCCCCTTAATTTGAAAGAAAATTGGATGTTTTTGCAGAAACTCAGAGAGAGCGGAGGCCCATGGAAAAGAAGAGGACGAGATGAAGATGAAGATGAAGTAGAAAGATATTTAAACAAGAAACGATTGAAGTCATTCAAGAAGCCAAAGTGGCGATGAAGTCAACCAAGAAGCCAAAGTGTCGTTGCATATGGCTTGCTTTTTGGAATAAATTTTTTTTTCTTACAGAAATCATTTATTTTTACAAACTTTTTGTGTTATTCTTATGGGAATCGTGTATTCTTAGAAATTCTTGCCAAGGTTAAGCAGTAGGAGTGAAATTTGTCATTTTCAGCTACTTTCTTTTTATCTTCAGATTCCACTTCCCCTACTTTATTGTTTTTTGTCTTTCTCGTTGCATATGTCACATTTGTTTTTTTCATTTTATTTTGATATGTGGGTGGCATACATCTATTAGGATTGGGATGCATTTTGTGACCTTAGAGAAAATAAATAGGCCGCCGTAGAAAAAATTTCGGGGTATAAAATTTTAAAAAGAAGTTGTAAATTTTGAATAATTTTTTGAGGTGTAAAATTTTAAAGGGAAAAAAACCTTCTTTCTTCCCCATCTCCTACCACTAAAACCAAATCCGGCCACCACAAACATTTTAAAGTTACTCACGACCAAAACATCAATATTAATGGACCGTGGACTGAGGGAAAGAGAGAGTAGGCTGATGAGATTCTTTGATAACTAACCTGATATGCATCTTAAAGGTGAGGCCTGATGAGCTCAACCATGCAGCCATTAATCACTACTTTATTTTATACTCAAGTTCAATATTCCTAGATTTGCACTTTCATGACCTCGGCATTGCAAAGTAGGTGAACTTACCAACTGGGCTACCAATCGTTGTTGGCTAATTCAATCCAATTGTGACAACATGATACGTGTAGAGACGGCGTGTTGACTTTACTCCCAAGTCTCGAGCATTCAATTTAGTCCCCAGTTGAATGAACCACAAAAAGTACAGAACTTAAAAACTTGTTGTATAGAAATATTCATGAACCAAAAGATTTAACACTTTTTCTATTGAAAGACTACTTGTTTCAAAATGTCTATACTACATTGGTAATAGGTACACTATAGAGATGTTAAAATTCTCATCTTAGTCTTTA
>BEHA01000046.1:601440-620556 GCA_002897215.1 Eschscholzia californica subsp. californica
TTCTTTAGAAGTATAGATACAAGCAATGGTGTAAACCACGGCCGAAGTCGAAAGTAAAGAAAATATGAGTAGAAACATCAAGTATATTGCCTTGAATATCCAAAAAGTAGTCCATTCTAACGATATTCGACCATGAATTATATTGTACACACGAGTACGAGGTTCGGTTTTTTCATTTGTATCTTCGATATTTACGATGTTGGGAAAGAGTAATTCGGATATTTGGAGTTGTCCTAAGAAAATAAAAGATAGAGGAAGGATGAGAGAAATGGTGATCTGTGAAAATATTTTTCTTCTTGATAATATGATGTTATTGGATTCTCTATATATGCCATGAAATCCCAGAGATTGGAGTTCTTCTGGTTTTACATCCATGATGATCAAATCTTCAATTGAGAGAGATGGGGTAGAATGTTGAATGAGAGAAGAAGATAGAGACAGCTATGTTAGAAGGGATGGGGGGACTTAGAATTTTCCACGAAAGAGTGAAAATAAAAACTGAAATCAAACAAAATTAGTTGTAATTTTCTTTTCATATATTTTATTTATTTATAGGTAAGAAGAGATGATCACACAAATGACAGCTCCTATTGGTTCTCTTAAAACATGCAATTAACTACCCTTTTAAATAAGATTTCTAAATTCTAATCCAAGTATTTCATAACTGAAAATCCTATTTGGTTAGTTTAATAGACATTTTGTTGTCACTAATATAGAACTTCACATTCTTAATGATTTAATTGGTTGAGACATTTGTCATTGCTGCCCAAAATATCAAAGAACCAATAATGGAATTATTAAATAATGGTGGACTCCAGCCCGGACGCATCCAGGTTAGCAAAAACAAGAATTCCAAATAGAAAGCCCACCATGGCTACTAGCCCGCAACCAATAGAAGAGAATTCGGGAGCGGTGGGCTTTGAATACAGTCATTATTAGGGGCGGCCGGGCCCAAAGAAACCAAAACAGTCGTTTTGAGTCTGGACGTAGTCAAAAGCCTTATATATCAAATTACGTATGTTATTTTGGAATCAATAATTGTCTTTTAAACAGATTTATGACATGAATTAAGTTATATCTTAGTGGTTCAAGAGCTTAGACCTCGTACAAGAGGTCAACGGATCGAATGCACTTTATTTTTTCTACCAAAAATCATATAAGCCATAAATTTTAATTCCGCTTGGGGCCTTCTACATGTTCAGGCCGGCCTTGTTCATTATACGATATGATAATAAAAGTCAATCAAGAAAAATAGATAGTAAAAGCTTCTTCAGTGATATTCGTAATTTAATATTATTCAACAATGAGAAGCAAATGAAAGGAAAATTTTCTTGCAAAATTACGAAAGGTTATTTATTGTTCATCATTATCTTCCTTTCTAAATTTTTCTTTCCCCGTTTGAAGCTATATTTTTTTTTAACGTTTCTCTTTCTATAACTTTTTTGTTTCTCGTTGTTCTTTTACCAAATAAAAGTTATTTTTGAAGTATTGTTTTTGTTTCGTCACAAACAACTGTTTTTTGTCTACCAGTGTGACCAATAAAAACTCTTGTTTGTCTACCAAACTAGAATTTGTCTTGAACAAACTATTCGCCTAGAACAGACTGATGTTTGTCTTAAAGAAGGGATGTTTGTCTTGAACAAACTGTTTTCTGGTCATTGTTTTTTTTCGTTTTCCCTTTTTACTCTTTTCCAGGTAACATGTTTCTCCCTTCAGTCCAACAGTTTGTATTGAGCAAACAATAATTTGTATCGAACAAAACAACAATTTATAACGAACAACAATTGTTTGAAAAAAAAAATACCTGATTTACAGAAATCGCAAACATATACCAAAAACATTAAATATGCACCGAAAAGAATCAACACAGATAAAAAAACATCATCAAATATAGATCAAAATAGATAAAACGAAAATACTAGATTAAGCTTCATCAAAATTCTGAAAAGATCGACAAATATCATCATAACCCATAACATAACTGATTTTCTAGAACATACAGCAATTTGTAGAAACAAATAAAAATTTGTAGAAAATAAACAATTGTCCGTAGGAACGAAAATCTTTTAAACAAGATCGTGGAGCATAAGAAATGACATCAAAAATAGGATTGACAACAAGATTGTAGATATACTGTTAAAACTGACACATATATGAGATCATGAAAACCCAAATCATCAATTGAAAAAAGGGTTATTTTTGTTTTGGCCCTCATAAGTGTCTGACAGTTCGATTTGGCCCCCAGGAGCTAAATGTTTTACTAAGTTATCTTCGAAGGCCAAAATGAAATTATTTCTCAAAAAAGACTAAAGACATAAAAGCCACATCGCCTCTTTCTTTCTCCTCCTCACCTTATCTCTCCTCCATCACACCACCTCCACTCCACCTCACCTATCTTCTCCGGCGAATGGTCGCCGGCCGGAATAAAAAATTCCGGTCGGTCACCTTTACCCTTAAAAAAATCTTCTTTTTTCTCTCTTCTTCTTCCTCTCACTTTTCTTTCTGTACTCTCTCTTTCTCTTTACCATCTCTCTCTCTACTTACTGTCCGACGAAGGGAAATGAGAGTAAAGAAAGAGAAGTGAAAGGAATGAAGTTTTTTTTTTTTATGTTTTGAAGGTCGACGGAAAAATTCGTCGATCGACGACCTTCATCAGAAAAGATGATGAGATGGACATATGACATGGAAGTGAGATGATATGAATTGATGAAGTGGAGGAAATAAGAGAAGGTGAGGTAGCTTTGTCTTTTTACAAAAAAATTTAGAAATAATTTCATTTTGACCCCCGAAGATAATTTGGTAAAAAACTTGGCCCTTGGGGTCAAATCGAACTGCCTTACACTTATGAAAGCCAAAACGGTGAGTTGATCAAAAATTGGGAGCCAAAACGAAATTAATATAAAAAAGATCATTAAAGCAAAAGTATACCATAAATCTACTTTTTGAAAACCGATACAAATATCAAATCAGTAAAGGAAATCATTAAAAATCCAATATGGTCTGACCACTAAAAAAATCATTAGAATATCACTATACCTATCCACCTAAACAAATATGGAACCATTTTAATATTCAATAATGGGTTCTGTAATTTTGGAAACTAACATGTAACATAGATGATTATTTAGGAAAAGAACAAAAAAACTTCACTTAAATACACTATTTTTTTTTTTTTGATGAAAGGAAATACACTTCGTATTTAAAACTACAATTTTTTTTTTTAAAGAAAAAACTACAATTCAAACAACATTAAATTAGTGTGGCCCAAATTTAAAAGTAGGTGTGTCATCCTACAAATATAAATTAAATACTTTATTGATCAGTGAAAGATGCCTTAAATCTTTAGGTATGAAGTGACCTAGTAGTATTTAAAGACTATCTGTGGCTGAGAGATGTATACAAGGAGATAGGAAGAGAATTAATGGAGGGAGAAAGGAGAAGTAATGGAGATCATGTTCTTGTTATTCCATATCCAGTCCAAGGGCACATAAATCCCATGCTCCAATTCTCCAAGAGACTACTTCACAAAGGTCTTAACATCACATTAGCCATTACCAACCATGTTGCCCAAACCATGGATGCTAAAATCGGCTCCATAGCAATAGAAACAATATCCGATGGTTACGACGAAGGTGGTTTCCTGCAAGCATCTAGTGCCGAAGCATATCTCGAACGTTTCCAAGTCATCGGTTCCAAAACGTTAGCGGATGTTATTGAGAGACTACAAAAGTCAAGTAATCCTATAAGTTGTGTAGTTTATGATCCATTTATGCCATGGGCTTTGGAGGTAACCAAAAAGTTTAACTTATTTGGAGCTGCATTTTTCACTCAATCTTGTGCGGTTGCTAGTATCTATTACAATGTGTACAAAGGTTTAGTGACGGTTCCAGTTTCGAATGGGACCGTTTTGGTTCCAGGATTACCACCGTTAGAAGTCCCCGATTTGCCATCGTTCGTTTCAGGTGTCGGACCATTCCAGTCTGTATTAAGTTTACTTGTGAACCAGTTTTCCAACATTGATAAAGCTGATTGGGTTCTCTTCAACACATTTGACAAGTTAGAGCTTGAGGTGAGTCCCTACCTATGAATCAATTTTTTTTAAAATAATAGTATTGTTATAGTGAAATGCTTTTTGTCTCCTATGATCTTACTCAGGATTCGACTTAGATATTGATGTGACATCTTTCGAACGACATAATTTTGTCAATTATTATATTGAATATCTCAATAAGTAAGCCTCTGAGTAAAACTCTCGTAATCTAGACTTCGAGATTCGATTATACTCGGGGAAAAAAAATGGTCCACAAGAGCAATTAATTAGTGTTGCTTTCCTTGATTGACTTTTTCAATATCTTTTACTTTTTTATTTTTATTTTTGTTGAAATATTTGAGTGGTGATATTTTTAAGTCTTTCCTTTTTGGATCTTTTTCGAGAACATGAATTTTTTTTTTTTTTTTTTTTTGAACTATTTTCGAGAACATGAATTAAATATTAGAAAGTTTAAAGTATCAAAACAATACCGTTTTAATTATCATAATATTAAAAACAAAATATCCAATTCATTACTTAAATTATAGTTTGAACTCTATGAATCTGTCTATTAGTCTATACTCTATAGTTTGGATTGAAGGTCATAAGACTAAGGTGTATGAATGCCGTGAAATGTGAAAACTTCTTGTACCTATGTAGGTATTGAATTGGATGGCAACATTATTGCCAGTCAAAGGAGTCGGACCAACAGTTCCCTCGATGTACTTAGACGGAAGACTTGAAGAAGACAAAGATTATGGATTAAATATGTTTGAACCAAAACGGGACACGTGCATAAACTGGCTAACCACAAAGAAGAAAAACTCTGTTGTTTATGTATCGTTTGGTAGCCTCGCCATACTTGAGCCAGAGCAAATAGAGGAAATTGCTTGGGCCTTATGGGGATCTGGCCACAACTTCTTGTGGGTAATGAGAGCTTCAGAGGAAGACAAAATCCCATCCAAATTTCTCGATGAAATGTCGTTTTTGACTCCGGAGGAGTCGAAAGGATTGGTAGTTACGTGGTGTCCTCAGTTAGAAGTTTTGTCACACCCGTCTGTGGGATGTTTTGTGACTCATTGCGGGTGGAATTCGACACTAGAAGCGTTAAGCTTGGGTGTACCAATGATCGCTTTGCCTCAGTGGACTGATCAACCGACAAATGCAAAATGCATCGAGGATGTTTGGAAAGTAGGAATTAGGCCTAAAGTCCAAAATGAAAGTGGGATTTTGAAAAAGGAAGAATTAGAGTTATGCATAAGAGAAGCAATGGAAGGGGAGAAAGGAAAAGAAATGAAGAAGAATGCAAGTCAATGGAAAGAAATAACAAAGGAGGCTATGAATGAGGGTGGAAGTTCTGATCATAATATTGAAGAATTTGTAGCCAAGATCAAATTTATAAGCATATAAGTTTTTTTCGTAGCTAGCTACATTTATTTAATGTTTTGGTAGCTGAAAATACATCATATATCTCTCGGTATATCATTCACGAGCAACTACGACTACTTGTTTCCCAATGTTGCGACCAGTGAAGAGACCTACAAATGCAGATGGTGCATTCTCAAGGCCTTCAACCGTATCTTCCAAATAAACAATTTTGCCTTCTTTCAAGTGCTTCGCCATCATTTCGTGGTACTTGGGGTAGAGGTGATAGTAATCCGGGGCTACAAATCCTTCCATTCTAACACGTTTTGTGATAAGATAGAACAAATTTTGAATCCCATCAGGCTGCTCCAAATTGTACTGAGAAATGAATCCGCTGGCAACAATACGTCCATCAGGTCTCATGATTGGTAGAACTGCATCTAGCATCTTACCTCCGACGTTGTCGAAATAAATGTCGATCCCCGTCGGGAAGTACCTAATAAGGGTAAATACATAATGATTAAGGTTCCTTAGGTTGATAAGTCTCCTTCAAAATCTAACTTGCAAATAATACGTCGCCTCAATCTTATGTACTTCTCAGACATAAGCTAGCTAGGAGCCTTTTTAATGTGACATTTCATCGATCGATCAATAATTATAAATTTCAATATGTATGAGGACATATACTAACCTTTTTAATGCAGCATTGAAATCATGCTCATTTTTATAGTTGAAAGCATCATCAAAACCCAACTTGTTCTTCACCAAATCAACCTTAATTTTCAAGTCGTGAGAAGAGAAAAACTCAATCAACGAAGAAAAGCAAAACAAAAGATATAGCGAATAATGAAGAGAAGAGTAAATAGGTAGGAAGTAAGTACTTTATGGTCAGAACCAACACTACCGACGACATAACAACCCATTAACTTTGCGAATTGTCCTACTAAATGTCCAACTGCACCACACGCAGACGAGACAAACACAATTTCGCCTTTCTTTGCTGATGACTTCTCATAGAACCCAACACAAGCAGCTACTCCAGGCATGCCTATTATCAATTGCATTTCTTCAGTACAAAAGGAAAACAAAAACATTAATAAGCAGGTAAATTAATTAGCTAGGTCATAGGATGGCACATACCAAGGATTCCAATATAATAAGAGAGAGGTAGTTGTTGTGTGCAAGTAGTTTTGATTTTGGTAAGAATGTTGGGTTTGTTCATGGTAAGATCGGTTTGTGGTTCGTGAATGAGGGTGTACTCTTCCCATCCGGTGAACCCCCACACGTAGTCACCCTCGTCGAAGTCTGGGTGTCCAGAATCTATTACTTTTCCAACACCATATCCACATATTACCTGCATAGATACACATATGAGTACAGAATTATAATACAACAAAATAAACATATGATTACAGAATCTACATTAAAAATAATTAAAAATCAAGAAAAATACAAAAAAAATAATTGTAATTTGATAAAGGAAAAAAAATCAAACCTATTAGGTTAAAGGAGGATTGGAAGAAAAAGAAAGATAAGTGAAATGAGAAGAAGAGAAAAATTGAAACGTCAAATGTACAATTTTACTATTTCAATTATTTTTGGCGTCTGACATCTAACCCGTATAAATAAGTCTCCTTAATGGGTCAATGAAAAAACAAAAACAAGTCATCAAGAGTCATGGCGGAACCAACTAACCTACTAATTACCTAAAAGTCTTTGTTGGGAGCATACTCGACAAGAATCGGACGGGTATTACCCAATTAAAACCGATAAGATTTCAACACTAATTTAGTATATTCTAATAGAGTTAAAGATGAGAAGTAAGTAGTAGCTTCACTTCTCATCTTTAACTCTATCAGCATTGAAGCTATATAAGTGAACCTACAGCTTACTTCTCATCTTTAACTTTATTACATTCCACATGAAAAAGACGGGTGCCCGTTACCCTACTTTAATAAGTGATTAATTGATATTTTTGCGTTTTAAGGTCTAAAATACTTATTCTATGTATTTTAATTATGTCATTTGAATTTCACACTTAGTAAAACAATCTTAATTAATAATTAAAATATATTTAAATAACAAATTTTATAACAACTTTGAACATATATTAATAATATTTATTATAAATTTCAATATTTCGATCATATATTTCTTATAAATAAGTTAAGTACAATAAAAATAATTATATTTCTTATAAATTTCAATATTTCGATCATATATTTTCATCAAAAAAAAAAGTACAATAAAAATAATTATATTTCAAATATAGTATACCTTCCTAATTAGTTGTAGTGTTATAGAGAACCGATAAATACCCGATACTCAACGGATACCCGTATTTTTTTTTTATTGATTCATGTTTGTGATCTTTGTATTATAAAACTGGAATATAATTGCTAGGAATCGGAACCGTATTAAAAGATTCCGGTTTTGGATAGTAAAATGTTCGAACTGGAACTGAGCCATTGACACGGCTACCTAAGATGTCTCTATTAAAATACAATGGTTCTGTTGCAACAAAAGTATAGTATAATACAATGTTTCTCAGAAAGACTATTTTTTGAATTACCACTATTATTAATCTTTTGATTATCATATTAGACGACCCTTGAAGAACGAGTAGCGCTATAATATAAAGGGGAGGAAAAATAAATGTCATACCGAACCAGGTGGGAAAGAGGAGATGTAGTGATCATGAATTAGATGCATTCGAGTTCGCATATAAGGATCACAAGACAAGTAGAGGTTCTTTACAAGAACTGAATTGGATCCTTGTGGAACTTTCAACATTATTGTTCCTGTTCTAATGACCATGTCTGTCTCTTTTGGCATACCAATTATGTAGTCTTTCAATATCACCTGTTTGTTCCAAACTTCACTTCCATTAGCCATCTTCTCTCTCTCTTTTTCTTCCCTCTCTCTATTTTCTCTTATCTCTAGCAACACACAAGTAGAAATGAGAGGCCAAACATGCATCTCCACTTGAAGGGATCCATTTTTAAAAGAAAAAAAAAACATTCTCGTATAAGACCTTTCGCGTCAAAAGTCAGACTTCTCCGTCGCTCATGTATAAACCAAGTTAGTAAGAGCAACTCCAACCCCAACCAGACTTAGGCTTAAAAAAATATCCAAAAATTTAAGTCTCGCGTGTTTGAACTATTTTTGAAATAATTTTTAAAAAAGAAAAAGCTAATTTGATTTAAAAATAATAATTTGATTTTAAAAAACAAAAAACTATTGGATTTCTTAAATATAAAAATTTGAAGATAATACATATTTAAAAAAAATCGGACTGTTGGGATGGTCGAGAAGGAATGGTCGCATGACGGTCATGCGACCACCCCTTCAGTCGACACAATATGTTGGGTCGGCTGAAGGGGAGAGGTGGGGCTAAACCTCACCTCAGCAGCTTAGCTTCCTCGAACCCATGATTTTCAACAGGTTCGGGCTCAGCTCCTTCGAACCCAGGTTGGAGCAGTCAGCTGAGATCGAAATTCTGAATATTCGGCGTGGAGATGCTCTAATAAGTGTGGTTGCCACTAACAAATTGGACTTGTCTACCATGTGTTTTCAGTGTCCATCAAAAGACATTAACTTATTTTTTTGTTTTTCTTTTTGGGAATCGAAATTAATCCAAATAAAACTGTCTTATTAGTGTAAAAAAAAATTACAACATAGTCTTAGGAAGTATAATTGAAAGGCCTATAGACATAAAGTCAGACAACAGTAGGTATAACTTCTCTTCACTTAAGTAGTGTTTTTAGTTATTTTGTAACCCTAACATCCAGTACCATACTCTATTTATCTTGTACAAGTTTGGTTTGTTTTCTCCATGTTTCAATGTTGGCGAAACATTCGTATTCATATAATGGTTAATGATCGTCATTATTTGCAACGGAAATATAACCATTGTACTTATTTACTTTTCAATTCTGCCATTGAAGATTCTGAAAACCAAATAAGAACAACAAGCATGAATATAACAGACATAGGGCAGAATTGAAAAGTGAGTCTCTATGGTTCACATGTACAACAAGTTGTGAATGAAATCAATGATCCCTACATGTCACTAATAAGAGAATATTTTGGCCTCCTAGAAGTCTGATTGGCCTTTTGCCACGTCTTTTTTTCGAGAGTGTAGGAATAGGACAAGCACCTCCCCAACTTTAGAAGAGGATGGACCTTTCCGTACCGAATAGTGGGAAAGGGTCATATCCGGTAGAGGGCTCCACACACCCGCCCCAATAACATGTGAAAATTGTGGAAGGAAGTGTTATGTGTACCGTAGATATTGATCCAAGATTTGTGAATTTGAAGACATTCTGACTCACTTCCATTTAAAGACGAAAAAAAAAGAATCAAAATTTAACTATGATTTGGACTTTTTTTTTTACCTGAGTGAGCCAGCACGTTAAAAATCAAGATTTTTTTTTTTGTACACTTAATTTTTCCCAATTGTGGAAGACTCCATCACTAGATCCTCAATGACAAGGAGTCAAGGAGAAAAAAGAAGAATAAAACACCTGCAACATATAAAAATTGCCACAAAAGTTGAGAGTAGAGTTGGAAAACAAAATATATTAAGAAAATTTTTTCCCAAGACCATCTCCCAAGAAGCACTTAAATTAAAAATCAGATTTTTTGAGTTTTTCCAACAAAAAGCTTAACACGATGTGGCAACACTTAATTATAAAATGTATACCGAAGAAATTCAATATTTGAGATTTCTATTTAGTATCTCATTGTCACTTATTATTAAAAACAAAGCTTTGCCTCAGTGGACTGATCAACCGACAAATGCAAAATGCATCGAGGATGTTTGGAAAGTGGGAATTCGGCCTAAAGTCCAAAATGAAAATGGGATTTTGAAAAAGGAAGAACTAGAGTTATGCATAAGAGAAGCAATGGAAGGAGAGAAAGGAAAAGAAATGAAAAAGAACGCAAGTCAATGTAAAGAAATAACAAAGGAGGCTACGAATGAGGGTGGAAGTTCTGATCATAATATTGAAGAATTTGTAGCTAAGATCAAATTTATAAGCATATAAGTTTTATTCGTAGCTAGCACTACATTTATTTAATGTTATGGTAGCTGAAATATATTATATATCTCTCGGTATATCATTCACGAGCAACTAAGACTACTTGTTTCCCAACGTTGCGACCGGTGAAGAGACCTACAAGTGCAGATGGTGCATTTTCAAGACCTTCAACCGTATCTTCCAAGTAAACAATTTCGCCTTCTTTCAAGTGCTTCGCCATCATTTCATGGTACTCGGGGTAGAGGTGATAGTAATCCGGGGTTACAAATCCTTCCATTCTAACACGTTTTGTGATAAGATAGAACAAATTTTGAATCCCATCAGGCTGCTCCAAATTGTACTGAGAAATGAATCCGCTGGCAACGATACGTCCATCAGGTCTCATGATGGGTAGAACTGCATCTAGCATCTTACCACCGACGTTGTCGAAATAAATGTCGATCCCCGTCGGGAAGTACCTAATAAGGGTAAATACATAATGATTAAGGTTCCTTAGGTCGATAAATATCCTTCAAAATCTGACTTGCAAATAATACGTCTGCCTCAAGCTTATGTACTTCTCAGACGATTGGCATTTCATCAATCGATCGATAATTATGAGTGTGAATATGTATGAGAATAGATACTAACCTTTTTAATGCAGCACCGAAGTCATGCTCATTTTTATAGTTGAAAGCATCATCAAAACCCAACTTGTTCTTCACCAAATCAACCTTAATTTTCAAGTTGTGAGAAGAGAAAAATTCAATCAACGAGGAAAAACAAAACAAATATATAGCGAATAATGAAGAGAAGAGTAAATAGGTAAGAAGTAAGTACTTTATGGTCAGAACCAACACTACCGACCACATAACAGCCCATTAACTTTGCGAATTGTCCTACTACATGTCCAACTGCACCACACGCAGAGGAGACAAACACAATTTCGCCTTTCTTCGGGGACGATTTCTTAAAGAACCCAACATAAGCAGTTATTCCGGGCATGCCTATCACATCATGTCATATATATGTATCAGTTGCATTTTTGAAGTACAAAAGGAAAAACATTTCCGGTATAAATTAAACACGTAAATTAATTAGGTCATAGGATATAGCACATACCAAGGATTCCAATATAATAAGAGAGAGGTAGCTGTTGTGTACAAGTAGTTTTGATTTTGGTAAGGATATTGGGTTTGTTCATGGTAAGATGGGTTTGTGGTTCGTGAATGAGAGTGTACTCTTCCCATCCGGTGAACCCCCACACATAGTCACCCTCGTCGAAGTCTGGGTGTCCTGAATCAATTACTTTTCCCACACCAAATCCGCATATTGCCTGCATAAATGCACATGCAACGTAATTAGGCTATTGCCTATTGGCAATATTGCTTCTCGAATCCAACCAACTATCTCAATGTAGAAAGAAGAATGAAGACAAAAGATTTTACTTCCTTACTATTTGTAATTAGATTTAGGTTATTTCCATACATGTAATTATACTTTCTATTTTTAGTTTCCTCTCTTATGTAAACTTCTCCATTGTAAACCTCTATATATAATTGTTCACCACATAAATAAATTTACCTTTGATTCTCTACCATTTTGTGTTAGAACTCTTGATTTAACATGGTATCAGAGCTAGGTTGTCGAATCAGAAGAAATGGACTTAATAGTCTTTTGATATTGTTTAATTGTGAAATTGAAGAATTATTTTAAATATTTCTTAGTCTCGGACTTGGACTGCATAAGGAATGTCCAAGTATATCTGGAATAGTCATCAACTAAGGTGAGAAAGTATCGCTTATTTGTAAGCGAAGGAACAGGAAAAGGCCCCCAGATATCCGCATGAACTAATTGGAAAAGAAAAGTACTAACAGAAGTACTTTTATGAAAAGACAATTTAGATTGCTTGGCCGTAGGACAAATTGTGCAGTCATGCGAGTAGTCAAAGCGAATAAATCAAAACACTGACATAAGTGTTTGAGACGATCCAAACTAGGATGTCCCAATCGTCTGTGCCAAAGGTCAAGTGACTTGTGGAGAGTAAGGGCTGAAGATTTATGGCGTAAAATATAGAGGTCGCCAACCTCATCAGCCTGTCCAATCAGACGAGTTGTCAAAACCTCTGTAAAAACACATAGGGTTGGTGAGAAAGTCGCAAGATAATTTAAAAATTTACATAATTTTCGTATATAAATCAAATTAAACTTGAAATTAAGAATGTGATAAACATTTTCGATATGTAAAGAGTCAGAAAAAACTACTTTACCGATATTCTTAACAATTAAGGTACTCCCATCAGGAATTTGAATGTAAAGTGATGGAGAAGCAAGTTCGTACGAACTAAAACATTGTAAAGAAAAACAGACGTGGTTCGAAGCACCACTATCGATAATCCATGAAGTAGGATGAATAGAGAGAATAGTTCTCGAAAAAAGTGTTATAACTGTAGGAATAGTGTCACCACGTATTACACCAGGAAAAGGAATCATTCTCAATGAAGGAGAGGGAATATAAATCAGAGGTCGAAAAAAGGTAGTTGAAAGACTCGAGAGAATAAGTTTTAAAAACTTCGTGAGGAAATTACAACATACCGTAATGGTCGTAGCATCATTTCTGAAAAGAGAGTCGTAGTTGGGTAAACCAATAAAGTCAAAAACGGAGAAAAATAGGGTCAACAAAAGTGATGTAGTTATGTTTGACAGAAAATGCATTGTCGAAAACATATGGAACGAGAAAGTACCGAAAATAAGTTGAAGGGGGGACAACTCAAGTAATGTTGTCATTATAGTCGACAAGAAGATCCTTATCCAAAAAATGCCAAATATTGACATAATGAGCGACAACAAAATTAATGTTGTTGTGTTTGAAGTTGACAAGAGAATCATTGTCGGATATCAAATGAATGAGAGAGTGACAACAATTGACATAATAAATGTCAACAAAGTTGTCGTTGTAGTGTTTATAATCGACAAGATACTCATTGTCAAACTCATTGTCAAACATGATAAAGTCAGAAGTACAGTTCTGAAGTAAAATGAAGTCATCTAGACTAATGATGGTCGAAAAAAATGATCGAAAGGAAGAAAACAAAATGACAGAGTTACTCGCAATAGTAATCCTACTGTTGGGGAAAATATTGACAGAAGTGACCGTCACAAATAGGGGAGAGATGACGTGATCAATTCAGTTCCATTGTTGGAGCAAAAAATCTGAGTTGTCCCAAGACTGTAAGGCCTTGGTGAGAAATTCAATTCCATTGTCGGAACGAAAAATCTGAATAAGGCAGATATTATCCACCAAAGCAGTTGCGTTCATAATCCAAAACAAAATGGGGTCGTTGAACGTAAACATAGACACTTGCTGGATGTCGCTCGTGCCTTGCGATTTCAAGCTAATCTCCACCTTAATTTTTGGGGTGAGTGTTTAAAAACGACAACTTACTTAATTAATCAGATGTCAACTCCAATTTTATCACTTAAGTCACCTTATTGGGTTTTATATGATACTCCACCAGTCTACTCGACCCTCCGTGTTTTCGGGTGTCTGTGCTTTGCTCATAATGTCAAAGCTACTACTAAATTTGACATGGGAGCTAAACCAGGAATCTTTATCGGGTGCCCTTATGGAAAGAAGGGTTACACCATTTATGACCTAGTGACTAAAACTCTCTATGACTCTCGAAATGTAACTTTTTTTGGAAACAAATTTCCTTTTGAGTCGGTTACTGACGTTTCATCTGACTCACACTCCTTTGAATATTTTGGATGACCCTGTGCCTTCTCCCGACACTTTCCAGTCTCCGTCGCTACCCAATATTTTTCCACCTCCACCTCCACCTCCACCTTTGGTCGAGTCTTCTCCCTCGCCTTTGGTTGATTTTCCTCGTTTGCCTTTTATTGAGTCAGCGCCTCATATTTCGGTTGGGCCTATGACTCCCTCTGATTCCAGCGAGGATTTATTTTCACCATCTCATGTAGAGGTGCCTATAGCTTCTTCTGATAATGCATCTTCTCCAGACTTTTTTGCTTCCGCTTCTCCTCGACCTTCTACCACTAGTAACACTTCACCACTTGACTCTTCCGTCGAGGAAATCTGATAATCCTACACGACCCATTCGTGTTAGGGATCCGCCTGCTTATTTAATTTGGCTGACTTATTTTTTCTAGTTCAGAAACGACATCTTCGCGCACTCGTTATCCACTGATAGACTATATCAATTTCGACTGTTTTAATCCTTTTCATAAGACTTTTCTAACTTCCGTCATCACCACGGAAGAACTCAACTTACAAAATCGCATCTGCTTCTCCAGAATTACGTGAGGCGATGACTAAAGATATTTCAACCCTCGAGACTAAGGTCTCTGACTTCCTTACCACCGAGCGAGAGGTCAGACCAATCCCATTCATCCTGATCTGATCCGAACGGATCTTGTTGAATGAATTGATCCATTGTTGTATGCCCCTACTTCTTAGTAAATTTTTTCCTACTCGGACCCGCCGTACTTCCTTTGACTCCTCCTGAGATAGGTGGAAACATTTTGTTATGGTGGAGAGTGGGGAGTGAAAACACCAATGCAACAGAGAACGACCGCATGAATCAGAATCAACTTAACTTATTAAGACAGACGACCAAGAAAGAAAGGCCCTATATGAGTAATGGGTTCTCCAAGTGGTTGATCTTAGCGTGCTAGCCGCTGCTTCATTTCGTAAGTGATAACGTCGTTCAAATGGATCCATCGAACGTTATAAGGCACCCCTCGCCGCCAAAATGGCATACCGAGGTTGAAGGTGTCAACTATCATGGTACTTTTGCTCCAGTTGCCAAATTGGTAACTGTTCGTGTCCTCTTATCCCTTGCGTTTATCCAAGGATGGTCGTTGCATCAGTTAGATGTCAATAATGTTTTCCTCCAAGGAGATTTGGAAGAAGAAGTCTATATGACCATTCCTCCAGGTTTTATGAGCAAAGGTGACACTAGAGTTTGTCGCTTGAACAAATCATTATATGGTTTGAAACAAGCTTCTGGGCAATGGTTTCCTAAATTTTCATCTGGTTTAAAAGCCGAAGGTTTTTCTCAATCTTCGCCAGACCATTCTCTTTTCAGTTATTTTAATGGTCTGACTGCTATCTATACTTTTGTCTATGTAGATGACATCATCATTACAGACAATGACAACAAGGAAATTGACTCCCTTCGGCAACGTCTCGAGAAAAGATTTTCTCTTAAAAACTTTGGACGACTTCAGTATTTTTTAGGCCTAGAAGTATCTAGGTCCCTGATGAGACATGGAAATGTCCCATCTGAGTCTCTTAATTTAGACGAGTTAGTCTCTCTAGAGCAGTTATGCGTGCAAAACGGATAAAGTCAGAAAGAATACAGACTAGGGGCATTTTGGTCATTTGTTGATTCTGACTTCTTGGTCAATATTAGTGTTCGGATGGAAAGTAGAGTCCAAGACGAGGCCGTAGGCGAAAATGGAAGTCAAATCGGAGTTCGGATGAGAGACTTATAGCTAGTCAAAGTTTGGATTAAAATCAAGTCAACAGTGACACGTGGCGAAAACCTGACGTCGAAGAGGAATGTTTCGGTACAGTCTTCGGGTTCTGTGGGATAGAGTCACGTTGGCAAATGAAGAAGGATCGGGTACTTTTGTGCATCCAGATTTTGGTGGCCCGCAAGAATCTAGCGGTCCATCTTTCGGTCAGCAACACATGGGTCCATCGAAGCCTGTGTTGTAACTCTCTTTGACACGTCCGCGAAACACTGGATCATTTTGCTTCCTCCTCATCAATACGTGAACTGCTTCTCCCGTATTCTCTTCTCCTATCTATCAAATCCTTTTTCAAATTCAAATCAAAACAGAATTAGAGGGAAACCGAGAGAGAAGGTCAGGTATTCTCGGCTGAAGGAGGATCGAGAGAAGTTCGAGGAGATTGGTTTGGGCGAGATTTGTTGGCGACTAACTTTATAAAAGAGAAGAGCTCTCGGCTGAAGGAGGATCGAGAGAAGTTCGGGGAGATTGGTTTGGGCGAGATTTGTTGGCGACTAACTTTATAAAAGAGAAGAGCTCTCGGCTGAAAGGAAGGAGATCGGTTTTAGAGAACAAAAACAGAGAAGATAGAGTTTTAAAAAAAAGAGAACCGAGAGCTTAGTTTTTCTGATTTTTTGTTTCTTTTATTTGTAATCTTAATTTCTTAGTGAGAGAGAGAGAGAGATTACAGAGAAAGAGAGAAAGTTAAAGAGAGAGACAGAGAGTTATTGTAGAGAGAGAGAGAGAAACAGATTCTCGGTTTTAAGAAATTAATTTGATTTTTTTTTTTATTTTTGATTTCTCTTGTTGTTTTCTACTTCTTAGTGAGAGAGAGGGAGATTACAGAGAAAGAGAGGGAGAGATTACAGAAAGAGTGAGGAAGAAACAGAAAGAAAGTACTTTCAAGAAGACGAGAAAATAATTTTCTCTCAGAGAAACCATTTACGGGAAGACGAGAAAATCGTTTTCCCAGTGGGTGCGTTTGGCAAATTTCCGAGAAAAACAGAAGGAAATCAATTCCTTGGGCTCTGTTTGGTGGGAAAATCGCAGGAAAGTTAAGTTTTTTTTCTTCTTTTTCTTATATTAATTCAAATATTTATCGTTTCTAGCATGAGTTGCTAAATCTTTTATATCTAGGGTTTTAGATGAAGTCATAATAATTATTTTCTCGATAAATTTATTAAAGTTTTTACCATTTTAACGATAAAATCTTCCGGGTTTTTAGACCGTTCATGGACTAAAACCTGAATTTTTTAAAGAACTCTCTAATTAGATCAAAATTAAATTGTCGTTAGAATTGTTAGGAAGACGGATTCGAAAACCCTAGGTTCCCTTTTTCTGAATACCGACTTATTTCTTTATTTATTTTTGAGTTTTATATTTTATTTTTATTTTACCTCAATCAAACCATTTTTAAATCTCAATAGTTTTAAGGTTAGATTTTAGTTTAACTTAGTCTCTGAGGAACGAACCGGTCTTACCGGAACTATTACTTGACGCCCGTATACTTGCGGGTGGAGACCTTTTAGAGTAACCTTTTAGGCCCATCAAGTTTTTGGCGCCGCTGCCGGGGACTTAGTTTAAATTTAATCTAATTTTATTTCTATTTTTGGTAAGTTTATATTTTTGGACACTTTTACTTGCTTTTCCGTTTTTGGTGTAGAAAAAACACTAAGGAGCAAAGGAGAAGGCGCAACAAGGAGAGGAGCTCAAGAAGAAGAATTTACATTTTTTTTGTTTTTTTTATTTTTTATTTTTTTTGGTGAGAGAGAGACTTTCCTTTTATTTTTGGTTTTAAAGTTTTGACCCTAAATTTAGGGCTTAATTAAATTGTAACCGAAAACCAAAACGAAGCCTCGGGTTGGAACACTCGCGGGTCATCTACAAAGGTCATCGCCCGTCTTGAACGGGAGGTAAATTTCTTGAACACTTACGAATCTCCTGTCAGTGGGTATTGGTGTGAATTCGTGTGCTTAATTGCTGTGACCGAACTGTTTAGTGTAATCATTCTAATAAGGGCACTAAACCCAGTTACAAGATAGGAGACGGATTTCATCACCGTTCTCTTGCCCACATAGGTAACAACATTCACGATCCTAAACCTCACTTAAAAAGCTAAAATCTGATTTAGACATTAGCCCCTAAGATCTCGAGCTCATAGGATCTTTGAAACGATTCAGGGACTTAACATTTATTTGGGCATTCCTAAAGGGAAAGTTCATTCAACTCTTTATAAGGTCGCCTCGAGAAGAGGAAACGTTACCAGGTTGGACGGCTATCACAACGTTTATCGTTGGTCGTCTCTAGGAGTTGTTTGATCGTAGTACTTGGACGGAGTAACCCTCATAAACATTATAGTTCAAGCTTCGTTACGAAGTAGGAGCTGTCTAGATTTATAGGGTGAATTTGACAAACCTGTCTATTGTCTAGATTTTGTTTAGGTTGCTTGGTGGAGTCAGCCTGATTGTGTATGCTTTCCTATAGGTTCCTCGTAGTGATTCTTTGGTTCGAATATCCTTGGTCGTTGGGCTCTAGTTTATGCCCAATAGATATCGTGATAAGAGAGGTCGTTTCATCAGTAGAGAAGCACATTTAAGTAATCTTTTAGCGAATCTCTCTTTGAGTGACACTATGGGTGAGAATCTAAACCAAGTCAGGGATGGAAATCAGCCTATGACACTCAGGGGTTACATGAATCCCACTAGAACGTGTCAACCGTCATGCATACAGTTACCCCAATGCACGACTCAATTCGAGTTGAAACCGAGCACTATTCAAATGCTCCCTGTTTTCCGTGGGGTTGAGAACGAGAATCCCTACTACCATGTTAGGGATTTCGAAGAAACCTGTGGGACTATGAATTTCCCCAATATGCCTGACGAAATATTGAGACTTAGGTTGTTCCCTTTCTCACTGAAAGAGAAAGCAAAATCCTGGTTGTATGCCTTACAACCCCATTCCATTACTACATGGGAAGAATTGAGCAGTGCATTCCTTCTGAAATTCTTCCCGAAACACAAAACTACCTCTTTAAGGCAAAGTCTTAACAGTTTTGTGCAGCAAGAAGGAGAATCTCTCTATAAATATCTTGAGAGATTTAAAGAAATCTTACTACAGTGTCCACACCATGGTTTTGAAACAATCAGACTAGTCCAGATTCTCTTTG
>BEHA01000046.1:625263-648872 GCA_002897215.1 Eschscholzia californica subsp. californica
TAATATAAAGTAGTTGTCTTAAAAATCTAACAATTTGTAAACACATTAGAATATTAGTACACCCTAAGTAATTCTTAAAAATCCAAATAACTAAATTGGGCCGTTGCTAGCGTGTCGTTGTTGCCGTTTCTGTTCCGTGTCGTTCCGTGCCCACGGGCCGTGCCGTATACGATCCGTTCCGTGTCGTTCCTGCGTGTCTAACGGGCCGTGTTTAACGGGTCTGGGGCTCTAAAATTCCAGCCCCGACACGGCACGCCAGACCCGTGACGGGTCGGCACGGCACGGAACGGACCGTTCCGTGCCGTTCCGTGTCCTCAAATAAACGGGCCGTGCCGGTCCGTTTACGTGTCGGCACGGCCCGTTGGCCACCACTAGTCAAGTTTGTGTATCCTTATGGTGCGGTTGACATTGAAGACAGAAATGGTAGTGTGTCCAAAGTGAATGGACAACGGATGAAACCATTTTTAGAGATGTTGACCGATACAGAGGACGTTCCTATCGAAGATCCTGTCTATCAAAACTGATCCGCTATGATCAGTTTCGTCTGACTGAAGATGTTAAACTTAGCGCTTTCTGGGAGGCAACCCATGCATAGAACTTCTGAATCTGGTAACATCTTTCCCTAATCCTGTTATTTTGCATAGTCTTCAGAACATTGAGGACAATGTTCGGTTTAAGTTTGGGGACGGGGATTGAATTTTTAGTCCTTATTTCAAAAATTCAAAAGGGTTCAAAATTTTTAATTTTTGGATTGGAATCGTGAGTCTAGTTGTTTTTGCTTGTTAATAGTTATAGAGTCTAGTTGATTGTACTATGCTTTTGCTAAAGGTTTTTCCACGAATTTCGAGTCTTGAAGTTGTCTGTGCACTAGCCATGTGAGTGTTAGATAGGTGAAGAATAGACTTTTCTAAGAGAACTTAATCGATCATTAGTGGAGACTTAACCCATGTGAGATTCTGAGCCTTTCTTTTGCTTTGAGTGATCTCTTCTGAGCTAATTCTGAGTAGAATGAAGAGCTACTCAACCTCGCAGTGTTCCTTAGAACTCAGTTGATCTCTTGAGTTCAAATTTTACAACCACTAGGGATGTCATCAGGAATGCAAAGCTTCTCTTGTAGTCTGAGAAACTTGAAAACAGTGTCAACTAGAGGAAGATAGGAACGCCATCATTATTTAGAACCCTGAGAATAAGGTATGAAGCAAAAGGAATAGAATTTTACCCAAGGAAAGAATAATGTGAAGAAAGTATGTTATGTATTTTGAGTTTTATTACCAGAGTCAGTAGTAAAAAAAAAAAAAAAAATGAAAAAAAATGAAAATGAAAAAAGAAAAGTGTTTGTGTAGTTTTGTTTGAGTGTTTATCCCTTGAAGATTTGAAGACGTCGAGTTCTCAAGAGGTCTAGTCCCCTAAGCGTATATTTCTCAGTCAACGGAAATACACTTTAGACATTATCTGTGATTCTGAACTTCTCGGAACCAAACCGAGTTTATTTCCTATGGAACAACATTTGAAATTTTTACCTACAGATAGTACACCTTTAGACGATCCCACTTCTTTCCGACGTCTAATTGGTCGACTTCTCTATGTCACTATAACGAGGCCTGATATCGTCTTTTTATTGAATTATTTAAGTCAATTTATGCAGCATCCTCGTTCAACACATATGGATACTGCGGCTCGAGTGCTAAGATATTTAAAGGGGGCCCTCGATCATGGGATCCTCCTTTCATCTTCTAGCTCTTTGACACTTTCGAGTTTTACTGGCTCTGATTGGGTCAGATACCCCATTACAAGTCGTTCCACCACCGGCTATTTCACAATGCTTGGTGCGAGTCCGTTGTCTTGGAAATCTAAGAAACAACCGACCGTCTCCCGATCATCTGCTGAAGCAGAATATCGTGCCCTTGCTTTTCTTACTACCCAACTCCAATGGTTGAAATACCTTTTTCAAGACCTTCGGATTTCAATTCCAGAACCTTTTCAGGTCTTCTGTGACAATAAGGCGGCTATGCATATAACTGTCAATCTAGTTTTCCACGAACGCACTAAGCATATCGAACTCGATTGCCACTTTGTTCGTGAGAAGGTTGAAAGTGGTCTTATTCAAATCTCTCATGTTCGCACCACCGATCAAGTGGCTGATATTTTGATGAAGAATGAAGACAAAAAGATTTTACTTCCTTACTATTTGTTATTAGATTTAGGTTATTTTCATATATGTAATTATACTTCCTATTTTTAGTTTGCTCTCTTATGTAAACTTCTCCGTTGTAAATCTCTATATATAAGTGTTCACCACATAAATAAATTTACCTTTGATTCTCTATTATTTTGTGCTAGAACTCTTGATTTAACACATGTAATTACAGAATTATAATACAACAAAATTAACATATGATTACAGAATCTACATTAACGATAATCACATTATTACTTAAAAATCAATGGAAACACAAAAAAAAGACTGTAATTTGATAGAGGAAAAAAACAAACCTATTAAAGGATGAAGAAAAAGAAAGATACGTCGAATGAGAGGAAGAAAAAAATTGAAACGTCAAATGTACAATGTTGTTATTTTGTTTTTGGCGTCGGCATCTAATCCATCAAAATAAGCATCTTTAATGGTTCAATGAAAAAACAAAAACAAGTCATCCAGAGTCGAACCAACTGACCTACTAACTACCTAGAAGTCTTTGGTGGGGGTCTGCTCAATCAGAATCAGACAGGTATAACCCAATTAAAACCGATAAGATTTCAATACAAATTGGGTATATATCCTTGACGAGAATCAGATGGGTGCCTGATATCCTACTTTAATAGGTGATTAATTGCTAGTTTTACGTTTTAAGGTCTACGGTACTTATTATATGCTAATTATATTCTAATTACGTCATTTGAGTTTCCCACTTAGTAAACCATTCTTAATTGATAACTAAAATATATTTAATAACAAATTTTATAGCAACTTTGAATATATATTAATATTTATCTTAAATTTTAATAATTCAATCACATCTCTTTTTCCTTTTCTTTTTTAAGATGGATTATGACCTACGTTAGTCATTACATCGCATTGATACATCATGAAGATGTCATAAACACGATAACCACCTAAATTAAACCAATAACTAAAGGGGCCCAAAAACATAGTAAAGAGCTTAAAGCCCAACAAATTTATTACCATATATCTCTTATAAATAAGTCAAATATAAAAAAAAAAAAAAAAAAAAAGTAATTATATTAATAAATATAGTATAACCCTAATTAGTAGTAAAACTGATTAAATAACAAATCTTCTAGAGAAACAACAATTATCCAATTCTCAATGGGTACCCACATTTTTTTTTATTGGTTCATGTTTCTGATCTATGTATTATAGAACCAAAATGGCTAGGGTAAGGAATTGTAATTTTTTAATAGGCTTCGGTTCTGGAGAGTAAGATATTCAAGCCTGAACTGATCCGTTGACACCATTACCTAGCTAAGATGTCTTTATTAATAGAATATTTCTCGTTAACAGTTTGATCATCCTATTAGACGACCCTTGAAGAATACGTAGGGTCGAAATATAAAGGAAAAAAAATAAAATTGTCGTACCGAACCAGGAGGGAAAGAGGAAATGTAGTGATCCTCAATTAGATGCATTCGAGTTCTCATATAAGGATCACAAGACAAGTAGAGGTTCTTTACAAGAACTGAATTGGATCCTTGTGGAACTTTCAACCTTATTGTTCCTGTTCTAATGACCATGTCTGTCTCTTTTGGCATACCAATTATGTAGTCTTTCAATATCACCTGTTTGTTCCAAACTTCACTTCCATTAGCCATCCTCTATCTCTCTCTCTCTCTTTTTCTTCCCTCTTTTCTCTTTTCTCTTTTCTCTCTCTATTATCTCTTATTTCTAGAAACACACAAGTAGAAATGAAAGGCCAATGTGCATCTCCATTCTCCAGTTGTGATCCACTTGAAGGTAGTACAAGACCTTTTACATCCAATCTGAAGTGGTTGTACCTTTTTGAAAATCCTGAGCCCCTCCTACTTCAATTCTCCCATCCCTTCTCTCTCACGTTTAAAACAACTTAATAAAAAGTGTGGCTGCAGTTAACAAATTGAACCTAATTGTCTTACCATGTGTTTTTTGTGTACATTAAAAGACATAAATTTGTTTGTTTTTCCGACTAATATTAAAGTTTAATACAGTCGGTAACAAAAATTGAACTTTGATTTATTAAAAATATATGTGTGGCATAGTCTTAGGATTTGAAAGACCCAATGACACAAACTCAGACCCTATTAGGTACTATATATCTTCTTTTCATTTAGGTAGTGTTTTTAGTTATTTTGTGGTCCTAACACCGAATGTGTTCTTCATCAAAAAAAAAACACCGAATGTGCTCATGACAACTCAAACAATTGGCATGACTAATTCTGAATTTGATGGAAATGCACTTCACTTGAAAATTCACATTCCCAGCGCCAAATAACTTTACCTTGTGCTTGTTTCAATATTAGCAAAACATTCAGAATTAGCAACGGAAATGTAAATATTGTTACTATTGTAATAGTTTCCAAGGCAAAATCAAATAACTACTGGGAAACAATTAGTACCCGTTGGTATAGATATAACATTAAGCAAAAATAGCATTGTGTCCGGCCGTCTCTTCCTACATGTTACCAAATTTTAGTCAAAAAATTAAAATACTCAGTTGGGAAGGAAATTCAGTTGTAATGGCTACATGTTACCAACTGAGTATTTTAATTTTTTTGACTAAAATTTTGTTAGAAAAAAATGTATTCTACTCATTTCTTTTCTTCCAACTTTACCAGTTTACCTCAACAAAGAAAAAAAAACTTGACCTCAACCAAATATTAAAGCATCTCCAATGGGACACTTAATCTCCAACATTTAGAGTGTCACATATGATTTTTTAGAGTTTTTGTTAAAAAAATCATCTCCAATAAGACCTTTTGTTAGACACTCTATTATGAGGTGGACACATTTATTATAGAGTGTCTAGAGAGATAAACTCTAAAACTAGAGTGTCTTTGAGACTCTCTAAGTATCACTTTAATATTTAAACCAATAAAAACATTTTCTTTTCAACTACTTTTTCCATATTCAATTTAAGAGTGACATGGGTATTAAGTAGAGAGATTTTAGAGATCTCCATTAGAGACCAAAAAAATTTAGAGTGACTCTATATTGACACTGAGAAAAAAAAAATATTTGACACTTGACAACTAGACTTTAGAGTTTTTGTCATGTTGTCCTATTGGAGATGCTTTTAGATTTTGTAACATCCTTTCTCCAAGACTGGAATGGGACAAGCACCTCCCCAAAATCGGGGAATAGATTTTCCCCTTAACAGTGTGTAAAATCCATAGAGCTAAGGGAAATCATACTTTTCCCAACCTTAGAAGAAAACATACCACTCTGTACCGTGAGAAGGGGTCTGACCCAGTAGAGGGTTTGTCACCCATTTTACACCAAACGCAATAAATGAGACTGGGACTTCTAAATTTTGAATTTGGAAGCCCCAATGACTATATTGGGGTGGGTCTCCTAAAAAAGGGATCCACTCGACTATATTTTCTAATTAATTTAGTTTTTTATTTTTTTATTTGTTTAAATCCTTTTTATTTTTGTTCTCTAATGGTGTGTTTGGATAACGGAATCATGAATCCGCAGATTCATGAGTCTTTCGAATTCATGAATCCAAGTAATATTTTTTGTTTGTTTGGCAACTAATAAGAATCCTATGATTTATTATCACTTGAGTATTTTTTAAATGCATCTTTAAAAAATATTGAAAAACATTGTTCTCGAAACTCGTTTTTTCAAATATCGTTTCGTTCGAGAACCCTTCGTTTTCTTCATAATTTTTTTTTTCGAGAACCGTTTTTCCAATTTTTTTCCTAATTTTTTTTTTCAAAAATAGTTTTTCGAAAGCCTTTTTTTCCTCGAAAACTCGTTTTCCCGATATGATTTTTTTTTTCTGAAAACCATTTTTTTCGATAACCGATATTTCATGGAACATTTTTTCCCACGAAAATAGTTTTTTTCCTTGAAAAAAACTATTCGGGAAAAACGGTCTTCATGAAATAAAAAAAGTTTTCAGGAAATTTCAGATATCTAAAAAATGATTTTTCGGTAAAAAATCAGGTTTGGAGAAGAACAAAAATTTTAAAAAAAAAAAATTGGGTTTCAATAAAAAAAAATTATTTGGGGAAAAATCGGTTTTCGGGAAAAAAAAACAGTTGTCGAAAAAATTGAATTTTGGAAAAAAAAAATTTCGAAGGAAAAAATGATCTCCGAGAAAAACATTTGTTGGGAATTTTTTTTTAATAAATTAGTTTGTAGAAGGAAATATCTTTTTTTTTTTGTTGATTTTAAGTTTGAAATCTAGGTTTATCCATCCAAAATCCTAGGGGATAGAGTGAGATTTTAGACCAATATAAATTTTGGAATTAGGAATCTTAAGATTCAAGAACCCTAGGATTCTTGGTATCCAAACAGACAAATGATTCTTGAATGCTACTAAATTCCAATTTTAATGGGAATCCTGCAACCAAACACACCATAACTTTTTTTTAAGTTTAATTTTTTATGTTTGACTTTTTAACATTATATCTCTTTAGAGTTATATAAAATTTTAAATTTAAAACTAGGGTCCATGGGTTTTAGGCCAAAATAATATCCAAAAAGAGAATAGGGTTCATCTTCTCAGACAATGGGATTTTAGTCCTTTTGCCTTTTGGACCTTAACACCCTCTTATACATTAACCATTTCCATTCATATCCCATAAATATTCCCGCTCAAATTTTTAACCCAGGCGGACGAAATGGTAAACAACCTTAAACACCGTAATTTTAGAATTTTAAAAATGTAACGAATATATTATATTCTCTCTCCTATTTTCAGGTTTAGAAACTTAATATCTTTCTCTTTCTTTCGAGAAAAAAAAGCAACGAATCTCTCAAAACCCTAAAAACTGAACAACCATAACTCTTCATTCAGTCGTTCCCTCTTCTTCAACCGTCACGCAGAAAGTTTCAGGTGGCTTAGGGTTTATATTCTTCAACCAATTTTGTGTTTTTTTATAAACAAAAACGTGTTATGTATGATAGAATTTTTTAGGATTTTCGGATTTAGTTTTTTTGTTCTTATTTTTCGTATGTTGTTTGTAAGAATTAAAGTTTATAGAGAAAAAATTGGTTTCTGATTTTCATACAATGTATTTAATGCTGAAATATTGGTAATTTATATAAAATTTCGAATAATGTAAAACAAGTTAACTTGTTTATGTATGTGCAAGAGATTGATGGAATGAAAAACAAGAAAATATATATATATATATATATATATTGATGGAATCAGTATATGATTTTTATTAGAAATAACACATATTGATTGAAATTCTTTTACCTAAATATATAGTCCATTGTAACCATTGTAAATAATGTATATTGTTTGACACAAAATACATTATGGTAATGTTTTGGTTTAAAATAGTTAATAAATAATAAATTTGTTGAAGTAGGTGATTCTTGATTTAACTCACGACTGAAGTTCGTCTTCTCCATTATATGCATACGAATTGCATCCAACATCGTTGTAATTGAAAGTACCCTAGCATGTCGGATCAGTTTGTTGAATGACTCTGATAGTTGTGAAGATATAGCAGTGTACCTATGTAACAATAATAGATTACTAACTTGTTTAGTATTTATCTTAAATGTGTTCAGGTAGATAAATTATGATATGTCCACTAGAAATGATGTTTTCATATTCATCGATAGTATAATTTATGAACAATTCTCTGTAATTGAAAACATAATCGAAAGATAATGAAAAGTAAACACGGATTTAACCATGATGAATAAATAGGTGATGAATCTTAGAGACAGAAAACTTATAACAATGGAACTACGAAGATGTTTATAGATGATAACGATTAAAAAGTTCAAACTAAGTTGATGAAACTGGTTACAATGAAAATCATGACTATGTTTCAAGATGATGATGAAGAACAAAAAACAGAAAGATGAATCTAGAGATTTAACAATTAAAAGGAGCTGAAGTTCTTCTTGCTAATACGAACCTGATTCTATGACTATGTAAGGGTTTCGAGATTCAAAAATGGAGAATGAATAGATTGGATGAAGATTTCGAGACTCAGTTGGTGAAATAGATTTGATGAAGAATCAGTTGGTGAAATAGATTGGATGAAGATTTCGAGATTCAAAAATGGAGAATATATGAATAATGATTTCTAAAAATATGAAGAAGGATTTCAGTTTTAGAGAGAGAAAATAAAGGCTTTCTGTTATTATGAGGAGATTGGAGAGAGAAAGTGAGAAACAAAAATGAGAATAAAATTTTTGGGGATTGACATTTAAAGGCCGCGACTTTGGGCAATAAAGAAAATTCTCCGGAAAATAAATTCTCGACGGAATTCAGATTTTTTTGAAAGTTCTCCGGGGAATAAATTTTTATGGGGAATACAAAATACATTTTTTTAAAAGTTTCCCTCCGTCTCATCTGTTCTTTCTGCCACTTCATCTTCTCAGCACCTCATCATCTTCTACGGCGAAAGTCGTCGGTCGGCCAATTTTCCGGCCGGCGACCTTCAAACATAAAAAAAAAATTAAAAATTTTCTCTCTCCTCACTCTCTCTAATTTTATTTTTCTTTTCTCTCTCTCTAGAACAGATCTAGAGAGAGAAGGTCTGTTCGTGAGAACATACCAGATATGTTCTCACGAACAGGCGTTTCGTTTTGCAGTTTTTTAAACCGAGCGGCAATAAAATCCGAAGGAGAAATAGGTGAAGATGGATGAATTACGAAACCATGGAGACTATGTAAAGTACAATAAGTAGGAGCAGCAAATCAGCTAGGTTTTTGAAACCGGCTACTTCAAGCCACTACCAGAGAGCTATCGGGTACATACTCTCAGTTGGATCTCTCTGAAGTTTAAGAACAAGAATGCTAAATAGGTCCCTAACTATTCTATGGAATAGTATGAAATCACCCATAGTGATTGAAAGGGATAACAATGGAGAAGAAGAATCGGCCATTTTAGAAGCAGAGAAAGAGAAATGGGTAATCGGATTGTGGTCGATTTGGTGATGAAAGTTCGAGTTTTATAGGGGTTTTTTAGAGGTTTTGATTGGAAAGTAGCAAAGATTCAGAAAATCCCTCTCTCTCATTTTTCGTAATCTTTCATTCACTTTCCAGGTTAGATTTTGAAATCTTCTATTATTTCAATTCATTAATAGAAAATCTTTCAAAACAATGAATTTCTACTTAAATTGAAGATCCCCAGTTTCTTCAAGTTGTAAAAGCTAGGTTTTTAAAATTCTTGAGAACAGACCTTCTCTCTCTAGATCTGTTCTAGAGAGAGAGAGAAAAGAAAAAAAAATTAGAGAGAGGAGAGAGAAAATTAAAAAAAAAATTATTTTTTTTATGTTTGTAGGTCGCCGGCCGGAGATTTTCGTCGGAGAAGATGATGAGGTGTCGAGAAGATGAAGTGGCAGAGAGAGGTGATGAAATGGAGGAACCTTTTTTATAGCATCTTCTAAAATTAGAAGCCCCTTAGCAATAAAAAGAAACATAAAAAGTCAATCTTATTTGACTAGTTTTAAGAAAAGTCTTTATTCCCCGAAGAATTTTCTTTATTCCCCAAAGCCGCGACCTATTCAAAGAGGGTAATGTCTTATATATAAGGTCATTATGGGTATTAAGATTTAATATGAAACCTAGAGATCTGTGTTTTCTGTAGAGATGAACCTAATTGGACTAGATTTCAATTTATATTAATAATTTGGTTTAAAATTTCATATTAGGATTAGGGTGGACTAATGTTTAGGGGTAGTTTTTTGGACCCTAAACTCAAAAATTATTAAAACCAATGATTTATAGTTTTTTTTTTTTTGAACTACTAATGATTTATAGTAGAAAAATGAAATTAAAATTTCGCACACGTACATCGTACACGTTTAAGTTTGAGTTGAGAGCACTGCTTTGGGGTTGCTTTAAGTAAACATATGATCAAAATTGTTGAAGATTAGATTGAGATCCTTAATGAAAAGGAGAAAAAAAAGAATACGACACTTCTGACATTTTAAAATTGTCAAAGAATTTGAGAATAAAGAAGACAAAAAAAAGGTCAATTTCGTTTTGGCACACAATTTGTGACCAACTGATAGATGTGATCCCTAGTTTTGTCTGGGCTTTATTTTTTGTCTTCAAATTTTGTCAGTTTTGGCTCCCAAATCTTCGGTGAACCTTCAAATTCCACCCTTGTGGCACTTTTGCAATTATATTTTTTCTTGTCCGACTTCCACCTCACCTTCTTCAACCTAAGAAGGTCGTTGGAAGAAAATCGTCAGTCAGTGCATTTTTCCCAGCGACTTTCACTTTTTTAACGCATTACATGGACGGTAAATGACACATAATCAAATGGATCTTGAGATAAAATGAAAAGAAATTTGAATATGAAAGAAAAATTTGTTGATGTATTGTCTGGACCTAAACAATTACAGAATAAATATGTTTGAACCGAAAGAAGACACATGCATAAACTGGCTAACCACAAAGAAGAAAAACTTTGTTGTTTATAGGATATTAAACTTTCCTAGATAGACTCAAACTGGACTTTCCTAAATAATGGAAATACTGAAATAATACAACTTCCTAAACCTAGATTCAATGTGAATCTTACTACACTGTGACTCTTCCTAAAACCCTAATGCTATGGCCGACTGGTCTAAGTTGTCAAAACGGTCGCGAGGCCCACGGGCGTGCCTTCATCAGAGAGGATTGGTAGTTACATGGTGCCCTCAGTTAGAAGTTGTCACACCCGTCTGTGAGATGTTTTGTGACTCATTGCGTGTGGAATTAAACATTAGAAGCATTGAGCTCGGGTGTACCAATGGTCGTGTTGCCTCAATGGACTGATCAACCGACGAATGCAAAATGCATCGAGGATGTTCAGAAAGTAGGAATTAGGCCTAAAGTCCAAGATGAAAATGGGATTTTGGAAAAGGAAGAATTAAAGTCATGCATAAGAAGCAATGGTAGGAAATAACAAAGGAAGCTATGAATGTAGGTAGAAGTTCTCATAATAATATTGAACAATTTGTAGCTAAGATCAAACTTATAAGCATTTAAGTGTTATTTGTAGCTACATTTATTTAATGTTATGCTAGCCGAAAATACATTATCTCTCTATATATTATTCACGAGCAACAACAACTACCTGTTTTCCAATGTTGCGACCAGTGAAGAGACCTACAAATGCAGATGGTGCATTCTCAAGGCCTTCAACCATATCTTCCAAGTAAACAATTTTGCCTTCTGTTAAGTGCTATACCATCATTTCATGGTACTTGGGGTATAGGTGATAATAATCCGGGGCTACAAATCCTTCCATTCTAACACGTTTTGTGATAAGATGGAATAAATTTTGAATCCCATCAGGCTGCTCCAAATTGTACTGAGAAATGAATCCGCTAGCAATAATACGTCCATCAGGTCTCATGTTTGGTAGAACTGCATCTAGCATCTTACCCCCGACATTGTCGAAATAAATGTCGATCCCCCTCGGAAAAGACCTAATAAGGATAAATCCATAATAATTATGGTGGGGTGGAACTATATACCAAAATAACAAAATGAAAAAAGTCGAACACAATAATAAACAAACTAATAATGTTCGATACAAATATATACTATATATACATCAAACACAATAATAAACTACTACGAATATAATCTATTTTCGTATTATGATTCTCAAATTTTTCGTAATTTTCGAATTCAATAAGGTCAACGAATGGATCTTTTGGCATAAGTTTACAAACTAACAAAATATCAATCTACTCAATTGAGTACTACAATGTCGATTCATTTATGATTTTTCGTAGTTATCATACATCTGAAAGAAAAAAAAGAAATCGTAAATAAAATGCATATTTTGTTACTCGTAGTTGAAATCGTCTCTGAAATCTCTATATCCTAATTGCACGATAATGCTTCAAGTAGAAAAGAAATAGTTTTATGTAGTCAAAAGTGCAATGTGTAAAAGAATGTGTTTCCGAAAGGAATTGCCCTCGTGACAGTTGTCACAGGAGTGTAATCGAATAGGAACATGGTTTCTCTACCGATGGTTCATTAAGTTAGATGAAATCAAATAAAAAAAACTAAAAGTGTAAGGCAAAGTTGAAATTGATCAAAGAAATTGTTTTATTCTTTGATGGTTTACAAAAGAAATATAAGACTTTATTTATAGAGTTACAATACTACTAGTTTATAATTTTACTAGTTCCTAATATTTTACTAGTTTCTAATTGTTTATGCTAATATATTTATTAGTTTCTAATATCTTACTAGTTTCTAATATTTGATATTTCCTAATATCTCAATATAGGAACAATATTATATGAAATATTTCAATATAGGAAAGAATCTCAGCACTCCCCCTCAAGTTGGTGCATAGATATCACACATGCTCAACTTGTCCACCAATTCAAAAAATATTCGGCTTGAACTTGCTTTGGTAAAAACATCAACTATTGTGTTAACCATTTGCAAAACCTTCGCACTTGCAGCAGAATAATCAACATGACCCGACTCAGACTCCAAGACATAAATTTCTTCACTGAGATGGTCACTCTCCTGCTCCAATGATTTTAGCCTCCGTGCTTCGTTGTTTAGCTGCTCGTTGCGCTCATTGGGTAGGTTTATCTCATTATATTCGCGAGCTATGACCTCCTTTTGTTCTAATAATTTACCTTCTAGTTCTTTGATGGAGGATTCATTTCTATCAAGTGATGTCTCCAATTGATGAATAAGAGTTCCTTGCTCTGTTTCATACTCTGTTTCTACATTCTTGTGCATCTTCAATTCAATAGCCTCATTTTTTAATCTTTCTCTTTTTGCAGTAAGACAACTGATCATTAATTCACGTCGTTTAGCTTCTGATACTAACTCTTCTACCTTTTGGTTGGCCAATGAGGTCACAAATTCTGCATGTTGTTTACCACGTTCAGTTGCTTCCAAAGTTACCTCCATTTGCTATAAACGTGCGCTTACTTTACCAACTACCGTCATGTTTTCAATCACCTCTTTCTGCAAGTCTGTAAACTTAATACCTATGTCACTTGGACATGAAACAACAGGAATATCATCGGTTAATGACTTCGATGCCATTAGCTCATCCTCCAACTTTCTCACATCAAATTGAGTCTCTTGTTGTTTAAGTAATTCTGCACGCTCTCTTCGGTCCTTTTCTTCTAATATTTTTTCTTTTAATAACTCATTATTTTGATGAGATGATTTCAACTTCCTTGCTTCTTGGACTTCAAACTCATAGTTCCTTAGCTTTTCTTGCAACTGTTTTACCAACATAGTTGTATCAGCAAAAGTACCTTCTTGAGATAGAGAGCTAAGACTTGATAGTTTCTTCTCCACTTCGCACTTTTGGTGCAGACACTCGTTTAGTTTATTTCTGAGATTCTCTAACTGCTCCACATAGCAGAGTTTATCCCTAAACTGCAACCTCTCCACCTCTACGTTAACTATAGTGACTACCATTGCTGAAGCTTGCTCAATAGTTGGATTTTCTTCCTTTGTCTCAACAAGTGCAGCTATAAGGGTTTTCTTAGAATTTTTCTTTAGATTATGATCCCACCATTCTGGATAATAACCTACTAGTTCATAACAATGACTTTTAGTATGACCAGTTTTATTGCAGTGGGTACACTTATAAGAAGACCACCATTCTGGATAACCTACTAGTTCATAGCAATGACTTTTGGTATGACCAGTTTTATTGTAGTGGGTGCACTTATAAGAAGACTTGTCGGATTGACAAATAGCTTTAAGATTATTTTTTGTCTTATTTCGAATCATCATTGCGGAAGTATCAGTTGTTTCAGATTCTTCGTTCATCGTTATGCGTCGAACAAGCTCACGACGAACCAAAGCATAACATTCTTCTAAATCAGGAGTGGGATCCTTTCTCAAAATTTCACCACGAATTTGTTCAAATTCACCATCTAACCCTCCAAGAAAAATATGCATACGTTGTCGTTGAACTGATTTACGATAAGATACAATATCGTTTTCATTTTCATGATCACTTTATCACGGTGATCTAATTCACTAAAGATCTCAACCAGTTCACCGTAGTAAACCGCAAGTGTCCTCCCATTCTGTTGGCAGAAAACGCTCTCTAATTTAAAGAGAAGACTTGCAATTCATCGGATCCATCATAAAAGGTGTTAGATAAAGCTTTCCAAATATCACGAGTTGTTGGTAAACGAATGTATCTCTTCATAATTTCGAGAGTCATAGACATCAACAACCATCTCTTGACTTTTTGATTTTCTGCGTACCACTTCTCATATTTAACGTCATTTTCACCAGGTGGTAATGAATTACCTCGAACAAACGAAAGTTTTTCTTTTTCAACAATATGCATCTCCATGATTTGAGACCATATATCATAATTTTTTTCATTCAATGTAATCATTGAATTAAAGGATCCTCCTGACTGAAAAATTGTTCCAATTGTCTGATCCATATTTTCTACTATATTAATTATAAGGAAATGTTTACATCAGAAAATTTAAGAAACTGAATTTGTGAGAAGATGTGTTCTACCAACCCAAAGTCTTGTAAATTGTGAGACAATATAGATCACACAATAACAATTGAAGCTATTGTTTGTCTTTTTGCCTTCTTTTTAATATCAAAATAAATTCTTGCTCTTTAAAATAAAAAAATGATGAAGGTTTTTTTTCCTTCTTTGGAGCAAAGATAGAAAAAGAAGATGAAGGTTCTTTCTCCTTCAATCGACAAAAATTTCAGAAAACAAATTTAATTAAGATCGTTGGCTCTGATACCAAGTTGAAATTGATCAAAGAAATTGTTTTATTCCTTGATGGTTTACAAAATAAATATAAGGCTCTATTTATAGAGTTACAATACTACTAGTTTCTAATTTTACTAGTTTCTAATAATTTATGCTAATATATTTACTAGTTCTTAATATCTTACTAATTTCTAATATTTGATATTTCCTAATATCTCAATATAGGAACAATATTATATGAAATATTTCAATATAGGAAAGAATCACAACAAGAAGATCCAACCCTTTGCCCCCGTCTTAGATGACGTGAATAGTGTTGGGGGCAATAAAAGAATTACTAATTTTCTGGGCATAAAGAAAAGTCTCAGAAACATAAAGACTTCTGATCAACAAGATTCACGAATAAAATTTAGTTGTTCGGCAGGGGAGCCCGACAACAAATTTCAAGAGTGATATACAGATGGATATGTTAGAAAACGTGGAGGTAATTTCGATGGGCAGTTAAAGAAGAGTTTGCTATCAACGTCTCTTATGATGAAGCCAACAAATTTTCAACCACTGCTCATCTCATTGACTATATCGCAACTTGTCCACAAAACTGAAACCTTCCTCGAGGTCTAGGGTTTAGGGAAGCGGGAGAGAGGTCTACAGAGAGAGTGAGAGATACATATCTACAGCAAGAAATCGACATCCACAAATAGAGAGAGAGAGATCAAGATCTACAATGAACGAGAGTCTAGAGTGAGAAAAATAGTGAGAGAGAGCGGGAGAGATAGAGAAAGGGGTGGTCGGAAATGATGGTTGTGGTCGGAAATTGTGGTGGTGGAGGGGAGGTGAAGATGAAGATTAGGGGGCTAAACACAATCAAGTGAACTTTTTGGGTTAAAAATAAATATGCCTCTTAAGTAAATCTTGATTGAGTAAGTCTTTATTCCCACCAGAGAGATCTGCCATGTGACGACTCATTGGCTGAGCACTCCTTGAAAATCCACTTGAAGAAAAAGGATTATAAATAAAGGGAGGAGAATTTTAAAATCCAAAATTTGGGGATAATTGGAGAACATACCTAATCAGGAATAATATTTGGAAAAAAATTCATTTCACTAAAGGTGCAACTTTCCCTTGAAATGAAACTTGCGGTTGAATTCGTCCCTACTACAATTCCCGTCCAAATTAATTTGAGAAATATTTTTTAAAATTTTCTGAACAAATCTTAATTTGTTCTCAATAATTTTGTAAATTTCTGAACAAATTCGTTTTTGCTCAAAAATTGTTTTACAAAAATGTTTTGCATTTGACAAACACATTGACTGACACTATATTTTGACTAAAACATTTTTTGATTTGTCATGTTCCGAAAGAAGTGGTTTCCACATTTTTTTTACTTTCGACATAAAAATTTTGACTGATGCATTTTTTAATTTGTCTGTGCAAAAATTACAATGTTATACATATCACCCTTTATATTTGGGAAACTCATTCAATGATAAATAATATTTTAGCTAATGCATTATATATATGTCAACATTTATAACAAGTCAGTGTGTAATTATATATGTTGTCAACAGTTTATAACAACATAATTATATGTATATATATATATATATATATATATATATATATATATATGTTGTCAACCATTTATAACAAGTGAGGGTAACAGTTAACATAGTCAGTCTTGTTAACAACATAATTATACACATTGTCAACAAGTTATAGCAAATCAGGCAAAATAGAATGGTAGAAAGGGAATTAGAGAACAATAGGAGTGTCTCGAGATGGGAAAATAACACAGAGATCCTTGTTTGGACTTGATTTGATGTAATTTTTTAAAAATGGATTTATTTATTTATTTTTGGTGATGGGCCTAATTTCCCATTTCAACCTGTTTTTTGGACTTCTCATCAAAAAAAAGTATAGAATTGTCATTAATAGAACGACTAAATTTTGCTTTATTAAAAAATTGATATTCCAATTGATCGGTAATTTTGAGTATGCACATGATGAATGTGAACAGATACTAACCTTTTCACTGCGGCATTGAAATCATGCTCTTTTTTATAGTTGAAAGCATCGTCAAAACCCAACTTGTTTTTCACCACATCAACCTTAATTTTCAGTTAGTGAGGAAGGAAAAAAAAACTCAATATCAGCAAAGAAAAACAAAACAAATATATAGCAAGTGATGAATAGAAAAGTGGATATTGGTAATAAGTACTTTATGGTCGGAACCAACACTACCGACGACATAACATCCCATTAGCTTTGCTAATTGTCCTACTATATGTCCAACTGCACCACATGCCGAAGAGACGAACACAATTTCACCTCTCTTTGCTGATGATTTCTCACAGAACCCAACATAAGCAGCTACTCCAAGCATGCCTATTATCAAGTATCAATTGCACTTCTTAAGTACGAAAGGGGAAAAGAACATTAAGCAGGGTAAATTAATTAGGTCATAGGATGGCACATACCAAGGATTCCAATATAATAAGAGAGAGGTAGTTGTTGTGTACATGTGGTTTTGATTTTGGTAAGGATATTGGGTTTGTTCATGGTAAGATCGGTTTGTGGTTCGTGAATGAGGGTGTACTCTTCCCATCCAGTGAACCCCCACACAGTCACCCTCGTCGAAGTTTGGGTGTCCAGAATCTATCACTTTTCCCACACCATATCCACATATTACCTGCATAAATCATACGATTACAGAATTATAATACAACAAAATAAACATATGATTAGAGAATCTACATTAACAATAATCATTGATTATTATAATTAGTACTTAAGAATCAATAGAAACACTAAAAAAAATTGTAATTTGATAGAGGAAAAATCAAACTTATTAGGTTAAAGGAGGATTGTAAGAAAAAGAAAGATAAGTGGAATCATAAGAAGAAGAAAAAGATTGAAACGTCAAATGTAAAATTAATAGTTGTAGAAAAACTACTACAATTATAGCGAAATTTTATACTTCATAGGTAGTCTAGTTTAGCTCAGTTTGTTAAAGATAACAAAGAAACATTTCAATCCAAAACCAAACATTTTTATTTTTCTCTAAATTCTACTTTTGTTAATTTTACTTTTTTGACACTACTTTACTCGTCACATTATATCATAGTGTAAGAGACATTAAGGTTTCAATATACATTTATGGTATGCTTAATGTTCTGTTTTCACTCACAATATTATATGAAAATAAATGACCCATGTAAGTTTACGATTTCTATATATAGTCCAACAATCACCTAAAATTAGAGGTGACAATGGATACCTATTTACCCGAAACGGAACTAAAACATGAACAGTTTATGCCGGTTCTTGAGCTTCATTTTCATATCCGATAAAGATTTAGTACTCGACGGGTATTACCTTATTAAAATCAATAAGATTTCAGTACTAATTGGATATATTCGACAGAGATACGAATTGTATATGGTCCCCAACTTTGATAGATCATTAATTGATACTTTTGCATTTTAAGGTGTAAAGTACTTGCTCATCTCTCTAGCTATGATATTCCTAGATCATAGTATGTCTACCCAATCGAGTCTAAAGTTGATTGGAAATTAGAGAGATATTATTTTTAGACTGCTTCAATAACTAAAAGTAGAAAAAGTCGACGTGTATATTAGGTGTCGTTTGGCAACACTAAGGTAAGTAATTTTTTTACTTATTTAAATAGAAAAGTAAAAAAGTAAAAAAATTAGTTTGGTAATATGAAAATTTCCGTCCACCACCCTTAGGTGTAGCGGTTGGACACCCCTCTTAAGCCCATGAGGTGGTGGGATCGAGCTTCGGTGGAAGCAGTTTGCCATCAAGATTTATCCCATGTATCTTGAGCAATATAAAGTAAATAATATAATAAATTTGTCGCGCTTTAGGCCTCCTTCATTATGGTTTAAATTGGGCGGTTATCGGGGTCATCACATCTTCATGATGTATCAAGGTCTTGGAATGACTAACATAGATCGTAGTCGATTTTTGAAAAAAAAAAATATATACATGAAAATTTCCGACTTCACTTAAGTTAAGACTTTCTTTTAAAGTTTATATTTTCAACTTTTGACTTTAAAGCTAATCAACTTTTCTTCAACATATGCACAAATTTTACTTTACCAAAAACTTTTCTTTGTCTATTTCGGCTCCACCACCACAACTAAACTTCCAGCACACCGTTGTACCACCACCACCAACCACCTCCACCACACACCTCAAACCTCCACCACCATTGATCTCAACCACCACCATACCTCCACCACCACACCTCAATCACCACCACCGTCGCCATTACCATTTGTATCTCAACCACCACTACCACCATTGTACCTACACCACCACCGTATTTCTACCACCACCACCATTATACATTCACCACCACTATCCCGTACCTCCACCGTGCATCACCACCACCACCATACCTCCACCGCCGTTGTGCCTCCACCAACACCATCCCGTACATCCACCACCACCATCCCATACCTTCACCATCACACCTCTACACCACCGCTGCCACCACTACTACCAATATCACCACCACCTCTTCCAAAAGAGTAATCATGAAAATCGTAAGTAAATTCAATTGAAATCGGGTATCTTTATGAGAAAAAGAAAGGAACATCTACTACAAGCAAAAGAACTTCTATTTTTGGTTGTCAAACGACACCTTAGACTCTATAGAAACGAGTATATATGTAAGTATATATTTTTATTTTGAACCGAGAAAAATGAGAGTATCTAGATTCTAAAATCTAACCAGTGTTTAATAATGAAATGAAAGTTTCTTTGTCAAAAAAAAAAGATGCAGGAATCATGAATATGTGGAATCATGAAATTCATAATTCCACAAATTTCATGATATCAAAGAACAAAATATGTTTGGTAACTAGTAAGACCGTAGGATTTATAATTATGTGAATTTTTTTTTATGCTTCTTAAAAAAGGTTTGAAAAAACAATTTTTTTTCTTTTCAAAACATGGTTTTTGAGAAAATGACGGGTTTGAGGGGGAAAAACGTTTTTTGAAGAAAACATATTTTGTGGAGAACGGTTTTCTAAAAGAAAGAATACATGAAAAGCTCGAAAATTTGGGTCTAAATAAGAAAAAAAAAACACCGGAAAAATTAATGTAAAAAAACCTATTTTTAAACTGTTGACAACGTATATAATTATGTTGTTAACAATAAATTCCTATTTTTCCGTAATTCCCTTGTTACGGTGTTACCCTTATGTGTAGAAAACTATGTTGTTTTATTTATATATTTTTTAGAATATGGACTAGGATTTACGTAAGTCATTACATGACATTAATACATCATCAAAATGTGATAAGCACGATAGCCGCCTAAGTTAAACTATGAATGAAAGAGGCATGAAGCCCAACAACAAACTAAAGAGATTTAAAGCCCGACAAAATTATTATTTATACCTTTAAATAACCCAATTCAATAACTATGAATTCCACTTCTTCTGGGAATCGAATCTGAGACTTTCAAAATCTCGGAGTTTATGTCAACACTTTCAACATGGAAAACAAGTGTTGACATAGATATCTTGTTATAAACTTAACAATATACATAATTGTGTTGCTATAAATTGTTGACAACATATATAATAATGTTTTGACTTGTTATAACATGTTGACAACATATATAATTCTGTCCTTAACAACATATATAATGCATTAGTCAAAATATTATTTCTCCGTTAATGGGTTTGTCAAATACAAAGGATAAATGCATAACATTTTAATTTTTGCAAAAGACAAATTTAAAATGCATTAGTCTAAACGTTTTTGTCGAAAGAAAAACAAAAGATGCAACAACCATTTATTTCTTCACAAGACAAACTGAAAAATGTTTTATCCAAAATTTTAGTGTGAGTCAATGTGTTTGTAAAATGTAAAAGAAGAAGGGTTGTTTTGCTAAAAGATCACACATAAATACCAGATTTTGCGAAATGTGCATGACCGATTATTTATTTGTGAAGGGATTGTTGACTAGTCTTTACCGTTAAGTAAATGTAGATCTAACTTCACGCTACATGAACAATTATTGGACTGGCCATTGCAGCGACTACAATGCCTTGTAGCGCCAAAAACATTAGCACTAGCACTAGCACTAGCACGCCTATCAACCATTTTTGAATGATCGGTTTGTTTGATCTTTTAGCTTAAAATTCGAATTTAAGTGAGTTTGTGATAGAAATAGCTAGAAAATCGGGAAAAGTAGTATTTCTGCCTAAATGTCAAGATTTCCACTTTTGCAAATTAAGTGGCAAAATCGTATAAAGTTTATTTAAATATAATAGTATATTTTTAAATAATGGAGTTAGAATTAACAGTGTTAAAATTTAACGGTGTTAAAAATTGGTCAATAAGAGCCCACGACTCCTTGCAAAATAATAAAAGGTCGTGACCTTTTCGCAAAACTCGGTACTTATGTACGAGCCTTTCGCAAAATAACCTAAAGAAGAAATGCAATTTATTTTTGCAAAATATTGTAAACTCTATTCTAGTCCACCACTAGTTCGTTTTAATTGTATGACCCCTTGTTGTTAACACGAGTTACCCTTGTTTTGAAGCTTTGTATTGACTTATCCTCTTGGGATGAACTTTGTTACTCTTTTTTTTAGTATGATGGTTTAATTCCTAAAAAAAAGAAAAATACTAAACTTCAAAGTTCTTAAGAAAAAGTTGAACCAATAACTCTGCACTTTAAAATTCTTAAATAAAGTTATGAACGAATAAATGGAACTTCGAAATTCTTAAAATAAGTTCTGAACCAAAAACTAAACTTCAAAATTCTTAAGTAGGGGTTATCTGTTCGGAGCTTTTATAAGATCTTCAAAGTTCTTAACACCTTTGAAGTTTAGCGTTACTAGTTTCGATCTTTTTTTTAAGAATTTTGAAGTTCTGTGTTATTAGTTTAGATCTTTGTTTAAAAACTTTAAAGTTTCGCGTTATAGTTTCAAATTTTTTTTTAAGAATTTCAAAGTTATTGTTATTGATTTACTTTTAAGAACTTCAAAAGAACACGCAATTCATTTTTTTTTTTAAAAGAGTTAATTCCTATTTGGCTCTTACTTTGTGACCAGCTTCCTTTATGGCTCCCAATTTTTTTAAATTCAAATATGACCCCCTTTTTTGAAGTAAATGTCCTAACTGTCCTTTCTATATTTATTTTTTCAAAAATTAAATAAAAAAGAAAACTTCAATTCTACCTCATTTCCCTCTCCCCCACACATATCTCTCCACGTCACCCCTCTCTCTCTCTCTCTCTCTCTCTCCAACTCATCTCTCTTTCTCCAACTCACCTGTTTCTCTCTAACTCACCTATCTCTCTCCAACTCATCACCTCTCTCTCTCTCTCTCTCCAACTCACCTCTCTCTCTCTCTAACTCACCTCTCTCTTTCTCTTTCTCCAACTCACCTCTCTTTTCCGACGAAAGTCGCCGTCCGGAAAATTTTCTGGCCGGCGACCTTGATAAAAAAAAATAGTCATCTCTCTCTCTAGAAACTCCGGCGAAGGGGTCATCCTTTGCCGGAGATCTGGTATGTTGAAGAACAGACCAGATCCAGTCTGTTCTTCAACAGAAAAGGAAGGAGTTCACACAAAAGGAAGGAGTTCACTACGAGGAGACTTTTTCTCCAATAGTTAGACTCAAGTCTATCAGAATACTCTTGGATTGCTGCTTACCATGATTATGAGATTTGGAAGATGGATGTGAAGACAACCTTTTTATATGAACATTTGGAGGAAGACATCTACATGAGGCAACCAGATGATTTTATTGCTAAAGGACAAGAAGACCTAGTGTGTAAGGTGCAATGGTCCATTTGTGGACTTAAGCAAGCATCTAGGAGTTGGAATCATCGTTTTGATGAAGCAGTCAGTTCTTATGGCTTCATTCAAAATGATGATGATCCATGTGTTTACATGAAGTATGAAGGAAGCATGGTGGTATTCTTGGTTTTATATTTGGATGACATATTGCTTATCAGGAATGATATTGGGGGTGTGACAGCCACCAAAATTTGGCTTCCAAGTAATTTGGTGAGGCTAGCTATATCCTTGGGATCAAATTATTAAGGGATCGGCAGAGAAGAATATTGGGGTTATCACAAGTGAGATATAGAAAGGGCAGTTATGACATTTACTTCAAAAAAGGGGGCCATATTTGAATTTAAAGAAAATAGGGGGCCATAAAGGAAGCTGGTCACAAAGTAGGGGGCCAAATAGGAATTAACTCAAAAAAATATAACAACTTTTAATTAAAGATCTGGTCTAGGAGCTTTTCGAGACAAATTTGCTCATAAAATAGTCAAATTCAAAGATAGTAATCATACCGAACCAGGATGGAAAGAGGAAAGGTAGTGATCATGAATTATCTCCATTCGAGTTCGAGTATAAGGATCACAAGACAAGTAAAGGTTCTTTACAAGAACTGAATTGGATCCTTGTGGAACTTTCGACCTTATTGTTCCTGTTATAATAACCATGTCTGTCTCTTTTGGCATACCGGTTATGTAATCTTTCAATACCACCTGTTTGTTCGCAACTTCACTTCCATTAGCCATCCTCTCTCTCTCTCTCTCTATTCTCTTATCTCTGGCAACACACAAGTAGAAATGAGAGGCCAAACATGCGTCTCCACGACTCGACTTGAAGGGATCCATTTTTAAAGGAAAAAAGACATTCTAGTACAAGACCTTTCACTTCAAAAGTCA
>BEHA01000046.1:654719-668057 GCA_002897215.1 Eschscholzia californica subsp. californica
GACATTCATTATTTTAATATTACCATAATCGTCTAATCATATGAAATAAAAATAATTGTACCATTATTTCGAAAATATATTTTTCGACTTTGGTAGCCATCCGTAGATATCTGTGAACATTGATGGACAATTGGTAAATATGTATTATTTTATATAGTATACTAATATAGTAATATATTAATATAATAATATAATAATAATATAATATAGTAATATGATAATAATATCATTATTAATATAATATAATATAATATAATATAATATAATATAATAATAATAATAATATAGTAACATATAATAAGATAATAATAATATAACATAGTAATATAATAATAAGATAATATTATAAAATATAATAATAATAATACAATAATATAGTAATATAAGAAAATAATGTAATAATAATAGGATAATAATAATATAATATAGTAATATGATAATAATATCATTATTGCTATAATATAATAATAATATAATATAGTAATAATATAATATAATAATAATACAATAATATAGTAACATAATAATAATATAATAATAATATAGTATATAATAAGATAATATTATAATAATATAATAATAATATAATATAGTAATGGCAATAATATCATTATAACTATAATAAAGTATTATAATAATTAATATTTTATATATTATTTATTATAAATTATTTAATCTAATTTGATAATAATAATTATTTTTATCATTCTTAATGAAATGTCCACAAGTGTCTTCCATATTTTGAGAGACATTTTCTCTTCAAAAGCTCTCCAAATTTACACTAAAATGTCCTCACATGTCTTTAAAACCAATTTGTCTTGAAATGTCCTTAATTTCGTGTCTCTAACGAATACCACAGACAAATCTTCTCATTTCGTCGCTCTCAAGGGGCTTTTATTGTCGAGATTTAGTCTCATTTAAGTTTGTCACTGATTATTCTTATCTCATTCTCATTCGTTCAATGGAATCTACAAACAGCCAATTTATTCGCCAGTTTGAGGCATTAACTACTGAAGAACAACCTATATTAACGGTGGATGGTGGCGATGTTGATCAATCGGAAACAGATCTTCTCAAGCAAGGCATAGTTTGGTTCCAGAGCCCTAAGAAAATCGATTTAGGTCAAGCTATGATTCGCCTTATACATGGACCTAACAAATTTACTATTTCAGAGATTAGGGAAAACTTATTTATGATCAAATTTGTCACGGCTACCGAAATGGAAATCGCTATGGAGAGTACACCTTGGGTTATGCAGGATGAACTAATTGTTCTACAAGAATGTAACGCAGCAACTCCTCCGGAAGATCAGAAAGTGGATCATGTTTGGTTCTGGGTCCAACTTCATGGAATCCCTCCTAGTCATTTGAACTGTACTATAGTTAACCGATTGGCCAGTACTATGGGGACCATTATTCCGACGACTAAAGATGATGCTAGTAAATGGTGTCTTTTTGGTCGTATTAGGGTCAAAATGTGTATTACTAAGGCTTTTCAACCAAGAGTTAATCTAAAATTGTCGAACAACAAATTGATTTCTATAGAAATTAGGGTTGAGAAACTTCCGAGATTCTGCATTTATTGCGGATTCATTGGCCATACTATGAAATTTTGCCCCACAATTCTGGCTTTTGGGGACTTGCTTAAACAGAATCTTTCCGATAATGATAGAAACCGAGTATTAAAGATCATGTCCCCTAAATTCCCAGAAACTTTTAAAGTTCCTTTTTCTAATAAACATCCAATTAAAGAATTGGGATCCTCGGGATCGGACCTTATACCTAGGTTTCATGATCTTAGTATTGATAATAATGAGGAAAATCTCATCGAAAAAGTTTGTGCTAATAATCCTCGGATAAGAACTAACTATGGTAATCTGTTATCGAGTTTATGTCAGGTTAAACGTAGTAAAGTACAGACGGAGAATGGGGTTGCCGCAGTTTATTCTAATGAATTATATCATCTTAACCATGACACACAGGACGGTGATCATGGTTCTGGAGCAAGTTCGGGAAATTACATAGATGAAGACATGACTCTTGCCGAGGTCAGGATCAAAAAACAGTATCGTAAGACAACTCGTCAACTACCAACAGATAGCAAGGATGAATGGGTAACGGCAACCCAAATGCCGTCTCAACAATGAATATCTTGGCGTGGAATTGTCGGGGTATGGGGAACACCCCGACAAGAGATACTTTGAAGCAGTTCCTTACTTCCACTACTCCCTCTATTGTTTTCCTCTCAGAAACGAGAATTTCTAACTATTTACCTCTGGCTTGTTTTAATAATTCTAACCTTACTAATTTCCACTAGGTTCCGTCGGTCGGCAGAAGTGGAGGTTTGATTTTACACTGGTCTAACGATATTAATTTATATATTCATTTCTCCTCGTCTAATCTCATTCATGCTACTGTTACGAATGTGAATCTTGATAATGTTTCTTGGGATATCTTTTGCATTTATGGACCCCCTTGTGTCCAAAACAGACTTCCCTTTTGGCGTAATTTATTACGCAGAATAGAGAGTATTAATAACCCCTTTGTCTGTATTGGGGATTTGAATGCCTTGGCTAATCGAGAAGATAAATGGGGGGGCAGTTCTAACATTCCATTTATGAATCATTTTCAAAAATTTATTCAGGATGCGCAACTTCTAGATCTGGGGTTCAATGGACCGGCCTACACTTGGACCAATTCGAAAGCGATGCACCATCTTACAAAGGAAAGACTAGACAGAGTTCTTAGCAATGCTAGTTGGCTTATGCAATATCCGGAGGCTGGAGTATTTCACTTGCCGAGATACAACAGCGATCATGCTCCCATCCTGTTAAAGTTAACCACACAAGGAATCTCCACCACAACTCTGTCCAAGTTTGAAGTTTATTGGACGCACCACTCTGACTATACTAAGGTTTTTCAGGAAAAGTGGAACTCAACTATAGGATCGTTTACAAGCAAGACAAATGACGCTAAAGATGCCATCAAAGGCTGGAGTAAACAGGCATTCGGGACTATCAAGAATCGATTAAATATCCTAAGAAAAAGACTTCTGGATATTCAGGGCCTTAACCCTTCTATGGAAAACTTGGAAATTGAAAGCAAAATTCGGGAGGACATTTTGCATTTGGAAAACATCCAATGTACAAAAGCAGAACAGAGAGCCAAGTCGAAGTGGGTACATAATGGGGATCGCAATACCAGAGCTTTTCACTTAGCTATGTCAGTGCGTAGGCAGAAGAACAAGATTCATCAATTAATTACAGAGGATGGTCAGACTATTAAAGAAATGGAAAATATTTCTAATGAATTTATCAACCATTTTCAGAATTTATTCTCAGCTGAACCAGTGGATCAGCCACCAACCGAATTACTGCATGGTTATAAGGTCTTTTCGTCTGAGCAGCTGGCCAACATCTCAAGGGTCCCAAATTCGGAAGAAATCAAGTCAGTCGTCATGAATATGGGGTCGATAAAAAGTCCTGGTCCGGATGGACTTCCTTGCTTCTTTTATCAACATAACTGGGACACAATAGGGACGGAATTGATCCAATATATTCAAGAGGTGTTCATTTCAGGCTACATTGACCCTTCTATTAACCAGACGACAATTGCTTTAATTCCGAAGTTGAAGAACCCGAGTATGGCCTCGCATTTCAGACCCATAGCCCTTTGCAATACGGTTTATAAATTCATCACCAAATTGATTGCAAATCGGATTAGACCATACTTAGATGAATGTATTGCCTGGCCACAAAACGCCTTTGTCCCCAATAGACAGATTTTAGATAATATAATCATCACCAAAGAGTTAATGCACTCCATGAAGAAATGTACAGACACTGTGGGCACTTTCTCCTTAAAGATGGATATGGCGAAAGCGTATGACAGAGTCAATTGGGACTTCCTGTCTCAAGTCCTCAAAGCTACTGGTCTTGATGGACCGATTTTACAGCTGATCATGTCGTGCATCACAACTGCAAACTTCAATATTCAGGTCAATGGGCTAAGAGTTGGTAACTTCTCGGCCTCTAGGGGCCTCAGGCAGGGATGCCCCCTTTCTCCCTACCTGTTTATTCTATCCTCACAATCACTCTCTCTCTTATTTCATTACTATGAATTACAAGGTTTGTTTACAGGTTACAGAATTTCATCGGCCAGTCCAAGCATAACACATCTGCTTTTTGCAGACGACCTAATTGTCTTTGGTAAAGCTAATGATCATAATCTTAACACCATAGTACAACTCATGAATCAATATTCAGCTTTCTCGGGGCAAAAGGTAAACTTCTCTAAGTCGTCCCTTCTATTTAGCAAGAATGTGCCTCAGGAAGTCCAAGATCGATTTGTTCATCTATTAGAAGCTCCTGTGATGCTTGACCACGAGAAGTACCTGGGAGCATTAATTCTCAAAAAAGGAAACCGTATCCAGAGTTATACATGGCTTATTGACAAGTTCAATAATGCACTTTCAAATTGGAAAAACAAGTATATTACTCAAGCAGGTAAGACTACACTGATTAAATCTATATTATCAGCTTTTTGTACCTATCCTTGTAGTTTTCAGGTACTGCCAAAGAAAGTAATTGCAGACCTTGAAAAGGTCGAGAGAGATTTTTGGTGGAATCATTCTCAGCAGAGGACTAAAATGCACTTCATTAGATGGGATATACTAACCAGTCCCAAACACAAGGGTGGTCTAGGTATTAGATCAATTGAAGAAGTCAACCTCTCACTAATAGCAAAAATGACATGGAGGTTTGTGACAAACCCTAATTCGGTTTGGGTCAAAATTCTAAAGGCAAAGTATCTTAGAGAAGATGATTTTTGGAATGAAAACAATACAACCGGCTCTTCTCATTTTTGGCAAGCTATGGCCAAGACTAAAAATGTCATTAGAAACAATGTTCTATGGATAATTGGTGATGGTTCAAGTGTCAAGATACGTTCTGATCCATGGATCCCTAACATTCAACATAATACTCCTACAATTATTGTCACTCTACCTTCAAACACCTTTTGGGTTTCGGATTTGATAGATACTCATCAAAATAGATGGAAAGAGGAACTAATTAAGCATCACTTTGATGAGGTAACAGCTACAGCTATTTTAAATATCCAATTACCCACATACAATCAGAGAGACAAACTTATCTGGTGTCCGGTTGATAGTGGAAAGTTTACAACAAAATCATTTTATACTCAAATAAAGAACTTACCCACAATTTCAGAACAGGCAATAGTGTTCCCATGGAAGCTTTTTTGGAAACAGAAGGTAATGGAACCAAAGGTGCAGTTATTTATTTGGAAAATGGTGCATGATGGATTACCATCTTTAGCTAATATAGGAAAAAGAATCAATCATTTGGATCAAAGATGCAAGATGTGTAACACAAATCAAACAGAGACTCAACATCACCTTTTTGGAGAATGTCCGACTTTCATTGACCTCGCAACAAGGGCTGGTATTACTCAGTACCTACAACCAGATCTAAATCCGATTACTATGCTGTCTAAACTACTACAAAACAAGGAAAATGAAGAAAATGATTGGCTTAAAGTAGTTTACCTGTTGTGGGAATGGTGGAAAATGAGGAATGAGTTTCATTTCTGGACTATAACCCCTGATCTCTCGAGATGTGTATGGAAATCGATGGATCAAGTCAGGTATATCACTGATCTTAACATTAATGCTAACTCAACTTCGAATGTGCAGGTTAATAGATGGATACCTCCTCCGACTGGAAAGATTAAAATTAACTTCGATGGATCGTACAGAGAACACCAAGCTTCATGTGCAGCTATTGCAAAAACTTCTACGGGAGAGGTGATTGGATCAAAGGCTAAAGTGATAATACCAAAATCTCCGATTTTCAGCGAGTTGGAGGGATTCAAGTGTGGACTGGAGCTGGCGACGGATTTAGGGTTGGAAGAGTTTATAATGGAGGGTGATGCTAGGGTTTTAATTGACGCAATCCTGACCGTTGATGAAGACATACCGTGGCGCTTGATTAGAGAAATTGAAAGGGCGCGTGTACTGATGGCTGAGAAACGCGTGGACTTGTCCTATTGCAATAGAATATTTAATAAGGATGCCCACTCTTTGGCTGCTTCCTTGTTAACCCCTGTTTGTTAATTTGTTTTCTCTTTTGGTCCGACTTTAACTTGTAACTGGTTTGGACGTTATTAATATATTGATTTGCTCTCAAAAAAAAAAACGAATACCACAGACATTTCAGGACATTTGAAATGTCTCAAACGAATAACACGGACATTTTGAGACATTTAAAATGTCCCCAACCAATAACACAGAAATGTCCCCAACCAATAACACAGACTTTGAGGGACATTGCCATGTCCCTCCAAATCCCCAACCACTAAATGCCAACAACCCCTGACTGGAGCGATAAAGGTATAGTCTTCCACCTTAGAGGTCAAGTGTTCGAGACACGCATACCATAAAAAAAATACAATTTTCTAAACTCCCACTTTACGATTCCAACACGTAAATGAATACAAAATTGAAAGATAACAATTGAGATTTCTCATGGATTACGATCGGTTTTATTCTTCCCGTGGATTACCATTAAGAAAAGATTAAAAAAATTGATTTCTAAAGTCATATACTTGTATATTGATACTCTTGAAATCTAATGGGTATAGCTATAGGCGGACGGGTACAAGGGTTAGGATAAACGGACGAAATCAGTTGGCCCGACGATATAAGCAGCCAGACTCAATCTGATCACCAGGTTAGGAACTACGCCCGCGTCCGTCCGCTTAAGCTCTTTCAATCGGGCGGGTACGGACCGATTCGGGCATTGAACAGTCACGGACCCTTCAGACTCGGATGGTCGTGGGCGGGTTCCGGATTTCCGGACCAAAATCACACCCCTAGTCTTGCCTAGTCCGTCATCAGGCCGAACATAGAATTTTTACAACTGGAAGACTACTTTTAGATTCTCTCCAACATCGATCAATCAGTGGCTCATTCTTCCGCAAAACACAAAAGTGAATATAATTGTTCCTTTGGATATAATAGGCACCTCTCCTAAGATGAAATCCTGGTTCCACCCCTGAGCGTGTGCTTGTGTGTGTGTTTCAATTATAGCCGAACAGATTTAACGCAACCCTGACATAGAAATAAAAAATGTCTAACCTCATATTCATCCTCTATTACCCACCAAACACCTTACAATAAAATATCTAATAACAAATCACAAAAAAAGAAAAAACAAGCCTTGACTAGACCAGCATTTATAAAAGAAAAAAGAATTATAGGAAACAAAAGAATACAGAAGGCAGCATGGTAATGGTGCGAAACCGAATACTGAAGTTCAAAAACAGAACAAGACAGGAATATATCAATGATTTATATCACAGCCATTGTTTATCTCTCCTTTCATTCTTCACTTGTATAAACAACTTGGGGTCGAAAAGTTTTGGCAACTCATCTGCAAAAGAATGTACTTTATAAGTATGAGCACAAAATGAGTTTTACCTTTTACATTTGTAACATTTCACGAAAGGACTTCCTTTCTTCATTGATTAACAACCTATAGATCCGAACTTACTCTAGTACCTGACTTTTGTCCAGATTTGTTGACAAGGAAGAATTAGTGGCACTAGATTATCTCATTCATGTAAAAGTATAAAACAACGCAAAGTTGGCTAACCACAAGGCATAATTTAGTGATTACCTTCAATCTCACCTCACATTTTGTCTCGTTTTGATCATTCTCTTAAGTGTAGCGAGCCAGAAATTGCATTCGTCCCACTCACTTGTTGTCAGAAGCACCTGTTTAAACGTCATAACCAATCAAGACAAGTAAGAACCTTCTGAAATTCGTTCTAAACATGTGGACTTGCCTCTTCTGGTAGAGCACTATTTCTATTTTCTATTTTCTATTTTTTATTTTTTAACGTAGTTACAAGGAGTGAACTTTCAAGGTCTCACCTGGATCTGCAAGGCAGTACCGAAATCGCCTTTGTCCAAAGCTTGGCAAAGCTGGGCAAGCTTATCTGCAGCATTCTTAGATATGTCGCCACAGTTAAGTTTTGCAAACAATGCACCGATTTTCCTTGAATTGTCTTCAATCTCTCGCTTCTTAGCTGGATTTGCACGTGCACCACCAAGTGCTTCTGATGTCTCCATGAAGAGTCGGGTCAATGTACTGATAACAGGTTTTTGATGAGCTGCAACATTTATGCATTAAACGGTTAGATTATTAGAGGAGGTAAACTAGATCAAAAAATCTAATTCCGAACAGGCAATTTGAAGCAATTTGTTAGCAAATGGCATAATTATTCACATTGAACTGCATATTAGTCACTACGCAGATAAGGGGCTAGCGGCCAGCTTAACCAACCTAGCAGTTTGAAGTTCTTATATACACTTTAAGAAGTTCCACTCCACGAATAAATAAAATCCACAACTTAGATTTTCCCTCGTGCAATAATTTCATCATACATTTGGCTATTAAATGCCGCTAATGGTGTCATCACTCATCAGTGCTAAGAAGTTAAAGCTTCCAATTTTGATGACTGGTAGCTGTCGATCGTAGTGAACTTTCTAGGATACTCATCCAAATAAAAGGAAACAAGGAAAAAACTGAACAATTATGAACCTACCAGGAACTTTTGATGTGTCAACAGTTTGTACAGTAGGTGGTGGAGTTGCAGGTGTGGGAGCTGCAACCACTTGCGCAGGCTGAGTAGGACTAGGTGGTTGCATTGGACCACCAGCTGAAGGTTTTGGGGAATATCCGGCTGCATTATTGTTTACTCCTGGCATAAAACTCCTCTGTGCTTGAAAAGAGGTTGGACCCTGAGAAAATGTATGCCCGGGAAGGGTACCCACTTGAGCTGCAGATGGACCAGATGGAGGTCCTGTAGTTTGATATGTTGTACTAGCACCTCCCTGAAATGAAGATCATAATAATGTTTGACTGGAAAGAACAATAGAAAATTGAAATCTGACAATATTAACACTAAATAACTACAACTATTGAAGGAAAAAATATATATTATACTGACAGCATATATCTGAGAACCCAATGTTGCTTGTTGATGATACTTGTCCGCGTCTCTTAGAGGTCGGGCGTCTGACGGGACATAAGACTTCACGGATGTTGGAGCAACAACCATGGGAGGGAAGTTTGCCTGAAGAAAGAAAAAAAAAAGAGTTACCAAAACCTTACTGGGATATGTGCATCTCTTTTTTTTGAAATATTTGAATTAATATTGGAAAGAATGATACTGATACAAAAACGAAAGAAAAAACAGGAAAGAAAAGAAAGAAAAAGAAGAAAGGGAGGCTAAGAGGTCTAAACAAGCCTAATGATGCATCATGCTAGCCTCCCTATTGGAAACAAAACCAAAAAAGAAAAAATCGTAGCCCAGGTGATGTATCTGCCCCAGTGAAGCATCAGGTAACACAACTTACACCGCCACTCGCTAATTGGATTTGACTCTTTGAAAAGCTTGTGGATTTTAACATAAGCCATAAGGGATAAATCATGAAAGAATTTATTACAGTTCCAACACGAAGATTTCAGTATATATCCATAAATATAGGGACATAGAGGCCATTAAAGGGATGTTTTGTCGATAGATGAGGATGTTCCCTGATCATATAAATTATTATACCTAAAAATACACTCCACACTTAAAACCTTGTCAAAATGGTGATCCAAATATTACATTTTGTTAAATATTGACGGATTTGTTTGAGGGGTAACAAGTTTTAGAATAGGATATATGAGGTGATGAATATGGCTATGAGAACATCCACACCAAAAATTAGCCCTTGAATTATCTCTGTAGGCCACACAGAAAGAAGTGGTGGAATATTGGGATAATAGCCCTTCAAAATATTATGTGTTTGTGTACCCATTCCATTTTGGCTCAACGAGTGGAAAGTACCTGTGTCACTGGAGGAGTGGGTGATGGTACAAATATGTTGGGTTGAGTTGCTGCTTGCTGATAGGGAGTAGAATAACCTCCTCCATATGGCTGTTGTTGATAGTAAGTAGCAGCAGGCTGAGGTATCTCTTGTGGATAAGGAACACTAGCAGGAATATCATGTGGTTGCTGCTGAAATTGCAAAACAAGCAAAAAACGTAAAAGGCTTGCAGAGACCATAATATTTAAGTTAAGCAATAAGATCCAGGCATTAATGAAGTAACTTGGGATAAGATATTGATACTAAACACAAAATCAAGGCACCTGATAATAATTCTGGGAAGCATTCATCCCTGCAAAACTAGATGGATCAGCACCATACGCTGATTCCTTAGGCAGTGAATTGTTTTCAAATGGTGACGCCCTTTGTGCTTCAGTCTCTGTAACAGAAGCAGGTAAGAACCAACACCTAAAATAAAATAGAACAGGTGGCAGTAAAATGGATTATGGCACATCATTGGTTGGTGGCTCACCTAAGCACATGAAACGAAGTTTAACATTAGCTACCACCCTAAGTTACAAAAATTACCACCCAACAATCCCCAAAATGCCACCACACAGTGCCAGAACAGTAAAAAACTAAGACAGCTAATTCCACCATCATAGTTACCATCAAATAGATCTACTTAAAAAATAAAAAAGTTTGACCAAAACGCAGATACCTTTCTCTCACCTACATTGTGCTTTCTTTAGTACTTTTACGTAAATTTGCAATTAGATAAAGCACCGTTACAAAATATAAACGAGATAACAAGCTAGAAGAGGGAATTATTTTCAAATATAGATGCAGCCAACATATCTGTTAGAGTGCCCTCTGATGTCAAACACAAGTCTATGTACGTCTCCTCACCTGCCAAAATTCTGTGATTACCCTGTTTTTGATACGTGGACTTTTTCTGAGTATAGTCATTGATAAAAAGTTACTTACAAAGTTACAAGTTAAATATATCATTTTGGGAAATTGGATTCAACCATATGAATGATGTAAAAAATGAAGTAGACTTCACTAACATGGTCACTTCCAAGGAAGTTTTATTTCCACAGCATACTCTCTATGTCTCTATGATCAATCCAAAGGAAGCAAATCTAAAATTTTAAGTGATATCAAACATTGATAACGGTTGTGCATACTCTAGCAAACAAAATGCAGGTCTGCTAGGCCACGTTTGGAGACATTAGATGGTCAGAAATTTCACATTGAAATCTTCTTTTCCGCTTATGGACGTTTATGAATCAGTCCAAACATTGACTTGCATAATTTCTGGATTACATGAAAATTATCTGATTAGCATTGTAGGTACTAGGTACAGATATCTATCTTCGGTTTTTACTTCTTCTACATACATGTGGTGATTATTTCATTTGAGAAACCAGTTAAACAGAAAACCAATTCTAAGTAAAGATGTCTAGTGTCTACAACGATTTCGAGGGGAGAAATAACCAATAACTGATCTTATATTCTAAAAGAACTTCAAGCATTAGCCACCAACTAGCTGCTGCTCAAAAGATTTTACTTATTGATACCCACCAAGATGAGAAAGATCTAGGAACAAAAACTAGTATTACTATAAATATAAATAAAATACATATATAGAAATGAACTTGTAAAAAATAAAAAAGGAGAGAAATTACCTTGTGCAGAAAGAGCTATACGATCTCGTAAAATTGAGATCTCCTGAGACGATTCTTCAGAACCCAAAAGTTTCAAGTACTCCAATGCCGTTGTCAGAAGACCTTGACTTGCAAGTAATTCAGCATAGTTTTCAACAAGCTTGGACAACGGTGCGCTAAATCTCTTCTGTCCAGTGGCCGAAGCAAGGATGATAGTCTTCTCCATTAAGTCCTACAAAAAGAAAACATGGTGTTATTCTTACAAATTAATCAGATCAATGTGAACATTGTGTAAAATATCAGATATAAATAATAGCCTACTTGAAGAAGGTCAACGTAGGATCTCCCTTCAGGCTCGTGCTTCAGGCTTCTTGACCAAATTTCCACTGCTTTCTCAACATTACCAGCACAAATATAGCAGAGTGTTGCAGCAAGTGTGTTACCAGCAGCCATTAATCTCGAAGCAAGGCTATCACAAAGCACAGTCCACTCTGTCTCCGCGAACTGCTTAAAATTGACGGTGAAAACATGCAAAGCATAAAAACAGTTTCTAGCTTCTAAACAACATAATGTTCCAGATATGCTGCCTCAAATAAGGTTCTATTTTCTTGTAAGCATCTTTATGATTTCATGACAAAAACCGATAATTGTCTCAACGAATAGCTGGTTTCCTACAATATTTAGTTTATATCACTGAAGAATCTCGTATGAAACAATCTCCAGTTAATAAACAAAAGAATAGTTTCACTCAAATGTTCGAAAATCAGCGCCTAGGCCCAAGTCCAACTGGTTGTCTGTTAGGAGCTAGGTGCCACTTCACTGATTTGCCTAGCAACGAGAGGCTAAATCCGTTTCAAAACCGAGTTAATCGGGAACCAACTAGCTCGAGTTGGGCTACTTGCCAATTAAGTCGGTCGGGCCTTATTTACTTTCTTTTTGTTTTTTGGGGGGTAAACCTTAAGGATTAGGGTTTCTTCCAAGCAGCTCCAGGCGCTTGTCTTCTCCTTCTTCTAGACTTTCTCTCTCTAGTTTAGTTGTTTAGCTTTGTAGATCTTGATCCAGCAGCTTCTTCTTCTCGATTCGAATCTCTCTCTGTAACTTCCTTCTAAGTTCCAAGCGAGCTAGTTAAGGTATCTTCTCCACTTCCTCTATCTAGTTATATTCAGCGTTTTTTCTGTTTAAAGTATTCTTCTTCTCCAAAATGACTTTCTCCCTCTAGTTTTCTAAGTCATTTTTTTCTGTTTAGGTCCTCTTGCTTATTTCTTCTTCTGAATTTATAGTTTTATAAATGTTTCTTTTAAAAATAAAATTATAGATTCTTTAATGTCTAAAGTCTAAACTAGAAAGGAATTTGAAGTTTATTAATGTTTGGATTGAATTTACAAATGAAATTTCTAAAATTGACTTCTTAGGTTTGTAATTGTCATATAATTTAATATGTTTAAATCTGAATTCCTTGTATTGAAGTGTCTAAATTGCATCTTTATACATATGAGTGTATATATGATGTATACATATGTGTGTGTGTGTGTGTGTGTGTGTGTGTGTGTATACATACATACCAATAAAATTTGACTAGTCCCGATAAAATCCGACTAGCCAATAGTCCTCACTCAGTTAGCCGACTGGTCGATTGCCTTAGTTGCCCAACTAGTCCCCATTTCTAATTTTTACAGCTTACTTTTACTTTTGCAGATCCCGTTTGACATACATAAATCCAACATAATGTATTGTCGCCGTCGGAAAAAAAAAAAAAAAAAAAAAA
>BEHA01000046.1:672531-689224 GCA_002897215.1 Eschscholzia californica subsp. californica
AAGCTGGAGTAGATATTTGAAACTCCAAGCTTGTTACATATACTTTATAACTGACTGAGCATTGGTGAAGATGTCTGCGAGTTGATTAGAAGAAGAGACAAAAGGGGTGCATATTTCTTTAGTTTGAAGTTTAGACCGAATGAAGTGACAATCTCTACTTCTATGTGCTTCGTACGCTCATGAAAGATAGGAGTGCTTGCGATATGAATAGCAGCTTGATCATCACAAAAAAAAGAGGAGTTGAGCTTAAAGAGGAATAGCCAAGTTCTGCTAGAAAATATCTCAGTTATACAAGCTCACAAGTGGTATGTGCCATAGCACGATACTCTGCTTGGACACTAGATCGAGCAACAACGGATTGCTTTTTACTCTTCCAAACAACTAGGTTACCCTCAACAAAAGTACAATACCCTGTTGTGGTCCTTGTGGAGCGTCTATCAAATGGAGATCCTGCCCGATCCGCATCTGTGTTCCCTTTAATGTTCAAGTTTCCATTGGGACGATATAGAAAACCACGACCAGATGCCCCTTGATATTTGAGAATCCGACCACTGCCTCAAGATGAGGACCACGAGGGATAGTCATGAATTGGCTAACAATACTCACATCATAAGATATATCTGGCCGCGTGATAGTCAGAACGGTCCCATTATTGCTATTGGTCGTGCTCTTTTACTGCAGATCCAAATTTACTGGGGAGATGTTATGGCTGCAGTTTATCTTTTAAACCATATGTCTTCTCGTGTGTTCCAGAGCATACGGAATTGTTGATCAATGACAAAAGAACAACTAAAGCAATATATTACGCAAGGTAGACAAATTTAATCCTAATAACCAGATATAAAAAGTTAAGAACTAACTTGCTTAACAAAATCTGGTATCACTTGGTCCCAGTAACAAACTGCAACATTTTTTTTTTTTACTATCAACAAGAACTTGTCTGATTTTTCATTACTTCCATATTCCAATACATATTAAAAACTAATGATGTATATGAAATGTTCCATCTTAATCAGAAAAGAAATAGAAAAATAAGAGCTCAATCCTTTAAATGATAACTTATAATATTGCAAAGAATCGAAATATAATTTTGTTATAGTTGAATTCCTCTCCATTTAACGATTTGATCCTCACATTACATGGAAATGTTATCTTTTCCTACTTATAGTCTTATACATTCCTCTAAAACAATATTCCAAAACTAAGAGAACATCATACATTAGTTTCCAATTGAAAATTGTTTGACCTTCGGCCAATGTATGTACCTTAAGAGGTGGGTAGAGAGTAGGTTCTGCCGGGTTTTCCAAGTCCCAGATGCAAATTTCTCCTCCATCAGCTCCAGATGCCAGTAGATTGGGTATATTGGCATTGAATTCCAAACCACGAACCTATGCTCAAAACAAGGCAAAGAGATATATGCATTTCCAGTTTAAAAACAAGTTACCCTTTGTAAAACACCCTCAATGGGATGACAGCAATAGCCCAGGGAACTTACAGATCCCGAATGCTTCGTTAGACGTCCAACAGGAGCACCCTCAACACCTTTCGAACTGCAAAAACACAATATTTTCTTTTATAAAATTAAACTAATCAGTTTTATGAATTAGTAATGCAATCCGTACTAGTGTAGTCATTATACTGTTGAAGCCAATTTATACATTTCTACAATTTTCTGTAGGGGCTTTAAGCTAATATAAAATATGATATTTTGACTTCAGGCTTAGTTTAAAACAAAAACAAAATGGTTGCCAAAGTTCAGTTCAAAAGAAATGTGACTGTAATATTTTAAGGAGTTTGCTACCACATTGAAAGGTGTACAAGCCCTAGAATGTTATTACACACATTTTGATTTCAAATCAATAGTTCACAAAAGCACAATATGATGAAATCTTAAAAGCCAGTTTTATAGTATTAGTGCTTCAAATTCATTCTCCAAATAGAACAGGTATCAACAATGAAATGAATCTGGCACAATTGAAATTAGACAAATTTTACATAATTAATCATTAAATGTTCTAATTAAACATTAGAGTGGCAGATTAAGCTGATAATCTAAAATTCAACCAAGAAACAGAATTGATAATGTTAATGTTTTAGCAAATTAAAACTGAGTGATGAACAAACCTGATAAGAGTAAGTGGATTCCAGATGCCGATGCTTCCATCAACAAGTCCACCAGCAATGAGTCCAAGAGCGAATTCCTCACTACCAAGTTTAGTTTTTCCCCAAGAAAGACGATTAAAACGTTCGGAGCTTGGGCATTTACCAACGACGGGAAGTTCCTGATCGTCGTTTTGGAAATCAAGTTTGAAAATTTCGAGATTAGCTGAAGAACTGAAGGACATATCAACAGCCCCAGCCATAGTACCGGTGGCTAGGTATGGAGAATCCGGCGAGAAAGCGACGGAAGCCGATCTATTGACGCTCTTTATGCACGCCATGGTTAACAGAGATCTTCTTCTTCTTCTTTTTCTTCAGATTGAAATTGAATTTGGTATAGATCTGGTGATGAAAACCAATCTGTCTCAGTTAATTAGGGATAAATCTAGGGTTTTTGTGTTTATGTTTTTCTTAATACAAAGGAGTAACTCTGAAGTAGATCTGAACGTTATAAAAAAGAGAGCAGCTTATATCAGAAGAACCAAACAAGCCTCCCTCTCTTGCAAAATCAAATGGGGGTTGATATTAAGATTAGGTGCTAATTACAACATAAATTATGACGTCCACAAGAAGACGTGGCTTCCTCTCTTTTGCATGGGTGACATCAAATAAACCCAAATACTAATAGATTAGAGAATCTCATAAAGCAAAACTCAAAAAAAAAAAATGTGTCTCTTTAAGATTTTTTTTTTTTTTTTTTTTTTTAAGCCAAGGGAAACATTTTCCATTAATGAGTAATAAAATCACAATGTTACATGAATGATAATTCTTATTTCTCTCCTTTGAAAACTTCATGAGAGTTACATAACTTTAAATGCAAAGTGCCTCATGAAGGGAAAGAAATTGGACCAGACACAGACACAATGATCTTAAAGATCGAGAAAAAAGACCCTAAAGGCCGACAAAAAGATCCTAAAGATCGTGAAAAGAGACCCTAAAGGTCGGACAAAATAACTGGAGAAAACTACAAGAAACCACCACCGTCGTCACCGGAAAACCGCCTTCGTCGCCGAAAAAACGCCACCGTCACCGGAAAACCGCCGCCACCATAGAAATCCGCCGACACTGCTAGAAACCATTGTCCCGACGAAGAAGGCAAACCACGAAGTCACCATCTTCTCATTCCATAAGACATACGTCAGACATCACCATTAACACCACCACCACTATTAAACAAATCTCTTTGTTCCACCACCACTCCATCTGTTGATGCTTTGTTTTTTCGAACCCTATAAGAGAAATAAATAGATACAAGTATGATTGAGGACTTCCAAACATCTATATACAACCATATTAAAACCCTAGTTCCTCACGAACCTCAAACCCTAGTTTTAGATCCACTTCTGTTCTTTTTTTCTTTTCCTGAGATCAAACCATCCTTATATCCTTCTTTAAAGCCTATCTGAAAGTGGCATTCTTCTAGATTTAGTGAAGGATCAAATATGAGTTGGATTCAGAGATAGATTTTCCATAATACCCCATTTTCGAGTGAGAGAGAGATCGCTAGTTCCTTGATTTAGGTTTATAGCCCCAGACTAGTAATTAAAGTAAAATTATTATTATTATTTTATTTTTTTTGAATAACACCCATATACCAAGTAAAAGGTTTAGACCTTACAGACTCGGGGACTAAACCAAAAATATCAACACGGGTAAACATAAAGGATTTATAAATCCAGGGGTAAAATGGAATAAGCTAAGTTGTGGGCTTCCACGTTGCTCGACCGGTTGCAATAGGTCAAAGCCACCTGCCTCTCCCGAACAGCCTCTCTGATTTTATTTATCTCGTTGATGTATCGCCACGGAGGGTCCAAATCAACGGTCGAGATAAGGGTGATCAAAACCCTAGCATCACCCTCTATAAAGGAGGCTTCTTCTCCCAACTCTGCCGCTAGTTCAATCCCACAAAGCAACCCTTGAATCTCACTGAACATCGGTGATAGAGGTTCAATTAATCTCGATATAGAGCTAATCACCTCCCCCTTCCAATTTCTTGCTACTGCTGCGCAAGAGGCGATATGTTCTCTGTGCGATCCATCAACGTTAATCTTCAGTTTTCCTTGTGGTGGCGGGATCCAGTCATTAATCTGCATGGAAGAGTTAGCAATCGATTGATCAACATAACTGACACATTTGATCAATCGCATTTATCCTCTTCCCTATGTTGTTAAGAGTAGGTAACCCATCATGGATAAGTTTCCATATTAATATCTGTATCTTTGGTTCCATGTTTTTTACTTTCCAGAAGGACTTCCAAGGGAAGTTAGCAGCCTTATCAGTCATTTGAGGCAGATTTTTAATTTCAGTATAGTATGATTTTGTGTTGAATCTGCCATTATCAGTGGGGCACCAAATCAGTCTATCATGTTGTGTTGTTGTTGCTAGTTGAATGTTCAATATAGCCTCTGATGTGATTGAATCAAAGTGTTTGTTGATTAATTCCATGTTCCACTCATTTTGATATGGTACTATAAGATCAGCAACCCAATAAATATTGCTAGGCAATTCCATGATAATTGTTGGTCTCTTGTTCATTGTAGTTGGTATCCATGGGTCTGATTTAATTTTAACCCTAGACCCATCCCCAATTAACCATAAGGCATTGCCATCCATAGTTCCTTTTGTGCTATTTAAAGCCTTCCAGAAATGTGATGCTCCTGTTGTTGTACTTTCATACCAGAAGTTATTTATTATACACGAAATTTAAAAGGATCCGGCGAAAGGAAAACCCTTGGCCGGAGAAGCCACGACGATCTCTGAATTTTCTCAAAAACGGTAATGGGAAAGAGAGAGAAGAGGAGAATATCTTCTCAACTTGTCTCTTTAAGATTTTTAAAGTGATTTTAGAAAAGACTATTTGTGATGCAAAATTCAATATGTGTCTTAAGATGACGTTGATAACATTTAATTCTAAAATATTTTTGTGAGATTCATTTCCACGGCCTCAATTGTTCACTATATATTAAAAGTAGACTACCCATCTAAAAAACGACAGCTAAATAATTAAGGTTATTTTTCAAATAGTCTCAAACTTTGTGACAGGTTTCCTGTCTAGCCCCCTACTTTATCAAAAATATTCGGATGGTCAGATTCTGTTATAACACCGTTAATTAGTCACCACCGTTAATTAGTCACCACCTCTCTCATCTAACTCACCGCCTCTCTCTCCACCTCATCATCTTTACCGTTGAAGGTCGTCGGCCGGCCAATTTTCCGGTCGGCGACCTTCAAACATAAAAAATAATTAAAAACTCTCCTCTCTCTCTCTCTCTCTAAAAAAAATCCTCTCTCTCTAACCCCTCTCTCCCAGGGGCGGCCTAGGCCCAAAGCAGCCAAAGCGGCACTATCTTGAATAAATAACTCTACAACTAAAATTTAAACAAGACTCCTGTTATAACTCAGTGGCAGGCGATTAGTTTGTAACGTGAAGGTCAAAGGTTCGAACTCCATCTAAGGCAACATTAAGTAGTTTCATTTTTTACATATACAAAAAGGGCTCCATCTTTTACTTGGCTTTGAGCCTCACAAATGGTTGGGCCGGCCCTGCTCTCTCCCTATATAGGATGAGCCCTTTAGCCGGAGAAACCAGACCTTCACAAAGTTTGAGACTATTTGAAAAATAACCTGGTTTAAAGAACCAGATCGGAATTTGGTTAAAACCAACCAGATTTCGGTCTTGTTGGTTTTAAAACCAGACCGGAATCTGGAAGTTTTCCGACCTGGTTTTAAAACCAACCAGATCGGAATCTGGTTGGTTTTAACCAGATTCCGATCTGGTTTGAAACCGGACCTTCAAGGTCTGGTTTCTCCCACGGAGGGGCTCCTCCCCTTCGCCGGAGTTGTATTGAGGGAGAGAGAGTTTTTTTTAAAAAAAAAAATTATGTTTGAAGGTCGCCGGGCGGAAAATTGGTCGGTCGGCGACCTTCGTCGATGAAGATGATGAGATGGCGAGAAGATGAGGTGGCAGAGAGAGACGATGAGTTGGATGAGAGAGAGGTGATGACTAGTTAACGGTGTTATAACGGAATCTGAAAAAGGGGGTCATCTGAGTATTTTTGATAAAGTATGGGGCTAGGCAGGAAACCGGTCACAAAGTTGGGGGCTATTTGGAAAATAACTCAAATAATTAACTTTGTAGAGTGTTGCATCCGTAATATCTTTTGCATAGAGAATTTCAATAGTGTCATCTACAAAATATAATATCAATTGAGATTTTACACATAAAACAATTACTCCCTCCGTCTCATATTGATAGTCCATTATCGATATCCACCCGATTTATTTTCGTTTCGTGTGTTCCCATATTACCCTTATTAAATAAGAATATTAGCATTAATTTTCATTCACTCCACTAAAGTCCTCATTAAATAAGAATATTACTAGTATTAAATGTCAGAGATGCCAGAGAAACTACTCTATTTATTACCCAAGTTCAATATTCTTGGATTTGAACTTTCATGAGATCGAACATGGGACCTCCGCATTACGGAGTAGATGCACTTACGAGTTGTTGGCACAGAATCTCAAATATTGTTTTTTTTTTGTCTCAACGTCTTAGAATTAAATGTTGACGCATACTCAATTGGAATTTTGGATAAACTAAAGATCTTGTGAGGAATTCATTCCTATAGATACTTCATGTTGGATATCTTTAAGCTGTGTTTAACAAAATTTTGCATTGAAAGAACCATCCATTGAATGCTTCCAAACCCTGGTGGCCTGGTGTCAACAATGTTACCAAGGTTTGGTGGATCACCAATGGTTTGTATAAGTGTCCCCAGCACCTCGGCTTCATAATCATCAGGCGAGAGCGTTAGAGCAAGTAAGGGAAAGCAAGAGCGAGAGCGAGAACAAGAGCGCGAGAGGGTCACAAACATTCGGATCCACATCATTCACAAGTATGCTACCTGAGTTCTGTTCTTACATTATTTAACTTGTCACAATTAAATTTTACATCTAATATATAAATCAAATAACAAATGATGATCTCTCCTCCTTTTTATCTCTCACTGAAGAAGCACACATGAACAAATCAACACCCCTTTTTCTTGCAATCTTATCTCCCAAATGTAGATGACAAATTGACTTCTCTTTCGTCAAACCCCATCTGAAGAGCAACAATAGCAAAGAATGACGAAGAAATATTCATGTCAACTCCCTCCCCGTCTCGCTGTTTCTCTATTAAGAAGTGATAAAAATAATTGAACCCTCTACCTCAAGTATCTATTAGTCCAAGTAGAAGAGAGTGACGATCTTCCGAAGGTTTTTGGCCTCTTGACAGGTTTCCATGAGCAACCTGCTGTCATGGAATGCGAAGCAAATGACTTGTTGTACCCGTGACAGGATGTCCATGTTGCATAGCCTGTTTTTTGACACAAAACAATACACATCTTAATCCGATCCTGAAATTTATATGGGAAAAACAAGGCAAATGTAGAAGAAACGTACTACCAAGTTACCAACACGGATTCAGGTAATAGTTCAACCGATGATGTATAAATTCAGAAGTACTAGGGATATCAAGTTATAGGAGAGGGTTATATTAGGTGGTACAAGCAAAGATCACGGTACAAGTACTAGGATATCAGGTTACTACCAAGTGAAAGGAAACAAAAAACAACTTCAGGAGTTTGCATAAGATTTTTCAAGTTATCAGCAACTCTTATGCTAAATCGACATGAACAAATTGGATAGAGAAACTTAATACCGACCTGCTAGCTTCTATCAAAGGAAGATGATCATTATGTGGTTTCTCTATCACATTTTTCACCTGCAAATCCAGAAAGACAATAAAATTTCATATTCTAAAATATAAAAACTGTATAATGTCGTTTTTTTTATTAGTTTTTCTTCTGTAGCCCTAAATCATATACCAGAGTGTTTTCTTTTCTTCATAACCTTTCTCTTTGTTTTCAGTCAGAAGTTCTGGTTTTGCTTGGTAAATTAGATCAAACCCCAAAAGCTCCATTTGTTTTTCAAATGGTAGCATACCCAAAAGAAGAGAAGGACAGGGAGTTTGGGTGTTGAGGGCTGGAGAAGTGAACAGCTCTAATGGATTAATTTACATTTTTAGCTTCGTCTGTTTGGGTCTTCAGGAAAATACACTCCATCTTTCAAACTTCGTAGGGAAGTCTTTCCCAAAGGGAGAATGCAAAGGCTTAAGACACAAAGGGATATGAAGTGGGGAGATTGAACTTGGTATTAAGTACCTCAAATGCCTCCGGCTCCGACAACTACTTCGATATCAGAGCTAAACCGATACCTTATACTCAGTTAAGAATTCTCACATGGTTTCAGACGTAGAAAAAGTAACAGTAAGACAAACAAGAGCAGATACTGCATACATAATGTTTTTTCATAAAAGGAGGCAAATGAGTAGATGCCTTGGAAATCTTACTTTAGAGAGCAACTCCTGGCTTTCAGGAGGTTGCTTCTTCAAACTTTGAGGCAGAATTACTGTTAGCAGCTCTGGTCTCTCTGCTCGTAAAGCACCTCTAATAACTGCTGCATTAGTGCCCGATGCTCCAGATGTAAAAATATGATTCTTCTGCAATAAAGTAACGAAATGAGAAGCCACAAGAACAGGTAGGGTAGCTGTTGGCCCACCAAATATTTTGTGTTAAAACGATCAAACTAAATGGATATTTCTAACATGTCAGATTTCCGTATCAAGCAAGAGAATGAAATATTCTGGAAGGTGAAATAATCCAGATTGGAGAATACTAATTGACAGGGAGAAAAAAAACTGTATGTGAACAAAATGCACGGTGAAACACTTAAGTAGGTAAGAAAAACTTACCGTTATAACCATAGCATAGCTGAGAATCTCAATAAGCTGTTGATGCATGAAACCCATATTTCTTGTCCCAAAGAAGCCAATTGATCTGGGACCCTGCTGTTGAATGGCTAACAACTCCTACACAAAACAGATTCAGTTGTCAAGAAACTAAAGAACAGTAAATGAGCCCCAACAATCAACTTGTATGTGACCTTAAACATGACGGGAGGGGAAAGAAGTTCCAGAGGCGACTTGAAATTTCGTATTGAAGATGGAGTTGAACTTTTAATATTTCATTTATTGAACAAAAGTTAGCGAGTATAGGCATTAAGGATATACCTGTAAATAATCTATATCTGGGGAAGGTTTGAACTCCGATACCATCAGTGACCCAGATCCTTCGACGACAGACTGGAGTTGAGTAGGAACTTTTGTGATAACCTCCTCATCAGATCCGAACATGCTTACCTCCATCTCTCCTTCACTCCTGGCACTACTACTCGTATTCTCATCTCTTCTTGTACATCCACAAAGCCACTATAATACCAGTACATAAACAAAAACACAGTCCCTGGTAGTAAATCATTAGTAAAAACCAACAACACATGATCCATTCTATTACTTATATGACGATAACAAACCTTAACTGAAAAAGTACATATGACATAAACCCGATTTTTCTTTTCTTGAAACAACATGATTACACGAGTACAATAGACAATTCTATATCACATATCAATTGCCTTGAATACATAACAGGGGCGGAATATGCTCATAGCTGCCATGAAACTTCCCTAAAGACACTCATACACCCTAAAGGCGTATAAAGTATAAACTACCCTAATAATATAGAAGCAATAAAACTACTACTCAATCTGTTAAAACGAATAAAAGCCCTCGGAATTATAATCATTCTCTTCATTCCTTTTAAGGAGGTCGATAATTCCTCAACCTCAAAGTTCTCTAAATTGATAAGGTCAAAGCAGACTAAGAACCAGCTTGACTCCTTATCCGAAAAAAGTGTTTTAAGAACTATTTTACAGCTAAAAGTTCTCATATCACTTGGAAAACTGTTGTTTTACTAGCAAATTCTACATGATTTTACCTAAAACAACATTGTCTTGGTTTATGGAATTTGAGTTGTTTTCTTACTAATTGATTGCCTCTAGAAACATATCAAAACCAAAATCCCAAGAAGATGATAACCTAATCAGTATACAAACCCCCCAGGAATCCAAATCCTACAATTCTTCTAGGGAAATCCCAAGTCCAATGATTTAAAAAAACTATACAAAATTCTTTGATTTTTCCAAAAAAGAGAGATAAAATTTGATATTTAAGACCTACCCAAAGTTACATTCAACTATCAAAGTTAAATCCATAACACCACAGAAAGATCCATAACTTAAAAACTGTGTGTGTGAGAGAGAGAGAGAGTACCGAGGGTGTGGAGGAGGAGAGGGTTTTTGATTTCTGATGAGATATCTTTGTTGAAACCCATCTAGTTAGAGAATTAGAATGGATTAGACTTTCAGAGAAGATTTTAGGAGGTTTTGAAAGGGAATCTGAAGAAGAAGAAGAGAAAGTTGCTGCATTTAGAGGTGCCAATAACCTCACTGTACTTATCATCCTCTCTCTCTCTCTCTCTATCTATTTATTGGTAGCCCTTTTCTTCTTCCTTTTCCCTTTTCTGTGTAACTAAAAGTTCTTGAGTAGACGGAGAGTAGAGAGAGAGAGAGATTTGCAGCCCAGAATTTGTGTCTAGAGAGAGAGAGAGAGAGAAGATAATTGTTTAAGAAAGAAATACGTGTGAATGAGAAAGAGCAAAACAAAGGTCTCCCTCTTTGCTCTTGATTTTTTAGAGGCTTTTTAGGTCGACCATAGTTTAAGTTTGATTGGTTAAAGGGCCAAAAAAAACCCTACCACTTCTACTACCACATCACCACTCCAAAGTCTAAAGGACCAAAACCACTACTTCCACCTTATGGGAGAAAAGAAAAAGATGTAGTATGTAAGGGAGTTCTAAACTGACAAGCTCAAGAATGGACTTATTGTAAGGCGGCCGCTTTAGAGAAACAAAAATTTAGGTGGAAAGAAATTTTTGAACTCTTTGGAAAGCCCAGAACAAAAAAAAAAGATATAGTAAAAACAAAGCGATGATGATGGTGATGGTGGTGTGAGGGTCTGTTCGAAATTTGGGTGGAAAAAATTTTCGAACTCTTTGGAGGTCTGGAACAAAGAATTTGAGACCTTTGAAGGTCCGGAATAAAAAAGATCTAATAAAAAGGTCTTAATGAATAACAGACCCTTAGACCCCACCCACTACTTCTCTTGGTTTGCCAGCCAGGAGAAGAAGTGGTGACGGTGGTTTGTGCGGAAATCAATTTTTCCACACGAAAGTTTTTGTACCCAAATGCAGCTGTCTTTCCAAATTCCTGAAAAAAAATTTCATCAAATCTATGGAAATCTTCAGCTTTAGGCACCAAAATTATGAAATTTTGTCCATAACTGAGCTTTCTTAACTTAAAGTTAAACTAAGCTAAGTTCAGATAACAACATCAATGTCAAGGAGATAGTAATCCCCTGTTCACACAAACAACACCTTGCTTTCATTCTTTTTTTTGTAAGTACTTAGTTTTGTTCACACACTGAAACACCCAAAAAGTTCGGAAGGGGTGGTTAATAAGACTTAGTAGTTAAAAAGAGAGTAGTAGGGACTTGGTAGTTAAAAAGAGAGTAGTTGGATCGTCACATTCCGGTGAGACTTGTTCCACCAAGACTTGTTCTACTTAGTGCATATATGTAGCTTGGTGGTACTGATACCCGTTACTGTAATAGGTTCCATGGTTGGGAGAGAGGCCGTAAGTTGCAGAACCAAGGAGAGATGAAGGATGGCTGTTGCCTGAAGGTGCCTGGTAGAAATAGTGCCTGTTGTCATACTTGTAAGCTGGATACCTCTCGGGTAGTGGTGCTGGTGTCGGGTAGAAGCTTTTGTCAGGGAGGTTAGATGAGATATGTGGACCATAACTACCACCATTCGCACGGGGCCTCTTCGGTTGAGGCTTTGCAGCTTCCCCTACTCTCTTTTTATCAGCTTTGGCCTTCTCAAGTTGGATAACACGTTTTTGGAGAGGCTCAACTGGGTATTGCTTCTCCAGTTTGTGTTCTTCAATACACTTCACCACAGCTTTAAGTGCAATTAGTTCCCGCTCGTTAACCTCATTCTGAAACACAACAAGTTCAGATTGATAATTTTAGTAAAATATTACGTTAAACAGCAGCATAAGAAGGTATTTTCACCAACATATGTACAATAGTTCCGAGTGGCAGGCAGGCCTGGTACGAAGGAAACATCTGTCAATGGCTCTCATAAAGTGAGAGAAAAAAACAAAAGAAAATGGATGTCGGGAACATATACGGCCCAAAAAAAACCTTGGACGATAACATAACAGACGCCCACTACTATGGTGTAGTGGTTGGACACTCACTCCGAAATTCAAAGGTCCCAGGTTTGATTCTCATAGGAAGTGAAAATTCACGAGTTATGGATCTTGGGGTATATTTAATAGGGTCTGGCCCCCTCACAACATACCGTTCCAAAAAAAATAACATAACAGACAAGTTTAATTTAGTGGCATAGGTAAAACAGCAAATTGAGTGTTCAAAATGGCAAAGCTTATCTCGAACTTTGAAGCAGCAGTATTGGCAGATGGTGCAAGAATGAAAATTATTATGAAATAATTGCAGCAAAACATAAATCTAGAAAACCAAGAAAGGACCTGAGCTGAAGGAGGTATATTTCCAGATTTTGTTGGTGAAGAAGATTTCCTTGCTTCTTTCAGTAAGTAGGATTTAAGCAAAGGTACAGGTGAAAATTGCTCCGTGAGTTCAAATGCATAAGCCATGTTAACAGCATCTATATTTCTTCCACTATTGACCATTACCTCAATGACACCTGAAAAATTGAAGGAACATACTGTAATATTTTTCAAATGAAAGAAAGACTGATATCCACCCACTTTTGACATTATGTGCTATATATATATATATGTTATCCTCCTTAACTAGTCAATGCCATGGATGCAGATCCATTGGACTTATGCAACAAGGACGCTCTATTTTTATGATTTTTTATATCGCATTGGACACACAAACCAGCATATTAGATATTCACAACTCACAAGCACTTCCCATCATAATATGAGATTTTGTTATCTTGTGCTAATACAAGAAAGTACAATCTTAGATTAATGCTTGCGTGTACCTATGACAGACAATGTGTGATCTAAAAGTGAAAAACGACAAGTGATGTTACAAGATTAGTAACTAAGACAAGAAAATATGGTTATCAACTTATTAACATGTTAGCTAGATTGAGAAACCCTTCTTTCACTAATTTGACATTATCTAGGGTACGTATCCGGTATCCAAGGGTTCAAAGACATCACTCAACAATCCAATTTTGGGATGTTGAATAGGTACTCTTATTTATTATTTAGTTAGTACTTCGTCCAGATGATCAATAGGGTAAAGTGATATACTTATTTATCCATCAAACACAACCAGAGAAACGCATTTCTTGAATAAAAAGAACATGTTCAAGAATTTAACTAGTAAAAAACAGGCAGACCTGGCATTTTGTCTGATAAACCTAGTGATCGGCAAAGATCTGCAGTTTGACGGCGACGAGAAACAGTTGGTATTAGCTTCAATATATCTTCCTGATCAAAGTCAGAGGCAATATCAAAAGTGGCCAGAAGTTGTAGGAAAGCATGAGCCTCCAAGGAGTTTCCACTGCTTGCATCACCATCAAGATCATCCAACTTTGGCTTCCATTCAACAGCAATAGCCTTTGCTTGCTCCTTGATATCATCCGTTATAATGTCAGAAAAGGAAATGTGTTCAGTGTCTGATAACAATTGGGCAAGGCACTCCATCAGCATGATACAAGTTCTGCGGAGACCTAACAAATTCGAGTCCCTCTTCCCATCCAAAGATGTTGGTTCTACAAGGTAGAAATTCTCCAAAGAATCCAAAACCAAGCGAGCTGGGTCAGCTAAGGTTGCTAATGCAAGTGGAATGCTCTCTCGAATTGCAGGCAGATTTTTGCGGTTGTCTGAGATGAATTTGTGTAGCCCCTTCGAGTCCATTTGTTCACATAGTTTCGTCAACTGTGGACAACCATCCATGTTCTCATTTTCCGGTATCGTTTTCACTTCTTCTGAATCAACAACAATATCCTTGGTATCAGGTGGTTTCTCTTCCACAGGCTCCTCGGACGAACAATTGACCTCAATGTTAACAGAAATAGGTTGGGTAGGTGATGTTTTGTATTTCTTGATAGTATCCCCAATGGCAGAAAGAGCGGCATCCCTCTTCTGCTGAAGCCTTTCCAGCGACGCGTGTTCCTTGGCCATAACAGCAGCTTCCCGACTAACCAACATTTCTTGGGTCTCAGATGCCTTATTCTCATACTCCTTTTCTTGACCTTCCAACTCATCAAATCTTCTCTTTAAAGACCTCTCAAGCCCATGAAAGTGTGCTTCAAGTTCCTTCCATTTCAGGTTCAAGGACACAGCTCGGTAGTTTTCAAGCTCAGCAAATGCTTCCTGAAGCTGTTGTATCTTCGACGTTGCAGAGTCTATAAGTGTCGCAACTGATTGAGCATCTGCCATTTTATCGAATCTCTAACAACAAAGAAAAACTACCCGAAAAACTGAATCAATAATCAAGGTACAATTATTACGCGATCAAATATTCACGATAAGCATAACAAAATTCCAAATTAGGGCATACATTATTACGTAATATAATCAAAATGAATTTTACGTCGAGGTCTTAAAGACCCCATGCCAATTAAATAACCTAAAATCAAGTAAAATGACATGAACTAACTAACATGAAATTACTGGTCAAACTAACACTTCAGAACTAAGTTCAGAATCTGAAATGAAATAAATACCCAAAATGGTAATTCGATCTACTAGTTAATAAACAAAATTCAGAGATCAAAAAGCGGTTAAGATCACAAAATTAACTGTTTATCTGAATCAAAAGAACAAGTTAAGGAAGTGAAAAAACAAAAAAGCTCTCAAACTACTTGAATATTTGAATAATTAGGTTTTATCTCAAAGAGATACTTTTTAATTTTATGCCCTAGAACTAGTTTTTTAGCTCAAATTTAGTAAAGAAACAAAAATAGTACAGAATTAGAAAGAATATTACGAGAGACAGAGAGAGGGGTTACCGTTATTCTAGGAATCTGGTGGCGAAGAAGGCGGCGAAGGTTGCGGGGGCGGTGGCGGGGAAGTGAGAGAGTGGGTGGGTAATTAAATCCAACACCCGACGAGAACGTGATGGAAAGAAAGGAGGAACCTTGTTTTTGGGACTTCTTCCGATTTTCTACTTCCCCCCTCCCACCCAAAGGTAAAGTTCCTCCATAATTAGCTTTTGGTCAAATTCTTGTTTGGTCCCCTAGTTTATGACTACTAGTTCTTTTGGCCCCTTATAGTTTATCTACATGCAAGTTTGCTTCTCTATCTTAACTTTTTCTTTTTCTCGAACTAGACGATGACGTGAGTATTATACACCAAATGACGTAGATACATCTTAATCTTAAGAATGAAATAGGATAATAACCGCTATGAACTACTCAAAGAGAGTCATAAAAAAACCTTATAAGTTCTCAGACTAATTTATTTTTAGGGTTAATTTCGTTTTGGCTCCCAATTTGTGACCAACTCGCCGTTTTGGTCCCCTATTGTGTCTGACAGTTCGTTTTGGCCTCAAATCCTAAATGGCCCCAAATTTTTTCAACCTCCCAATTCTACCCCCATGGCATTTCTGTAATTACTTTTTTTCCTTTTTATTTGTCCACCTCATCTAACAATTACCACATCACTCTGTCCACCTCACCATTCTTCTCCGGTGAAAGTTGCCGGCCGGAATAAAAAATTCCGGACGGCCACCTTTACTGAAAAAAATAATTTTCCTTTTTCTCTCTTCTTCTCTCTTCTTTCTTTACCTCTCTCTCTCTCTCTCTCTCTCTCTAACCTCTCTCTAATCTCTCTTTAATCCATCTCTCTCTCTAACCCCTCTTTCTAATCTCTCTTTAATCCATCTCTCTCTCTATATATAACTCCGGTGAAGGGGAGGAGCCCCTTCGCCGGAGAACCAGACCTTGAAGGTCTGGTTTCTACAACCAGATCCCGGGAGGAGCTCCTTCGCCGGAGTTATATAGAGAGAGAGGGATTAAAGAGAGATTAGAGAGAGGGGTTAGAGAGAGAGAGAGAGGGGTAAAAAAAGAAGAAGAAGAGAGAAAGAAGGAGATGAAGAGAGACAAATTTTTTTTTTTTATGTTGAATGTGACCGGCCAGAATTGTTATTCGGTCGGCGACCATTCGTCGGAGACGAAAGGTAAGGTGGAGAGGAGGTGGTGTGATGGAGGAGAGATAAGGTGAAGTGGAGGAGAAATAAATAGGTGATGTGGATTTTTTGTCTTTTTCTTTTTTTTTCATAAATAATTCCGTTTTGGCCCCTGAGGATAATTTGGTAAGAGAATTAGCCCTTTGGGGCCCCACAATTGAAGGCCAAAACGGTGAGTTGGTCACAATATGGAGACCAAAACGGAATTAATCCTTATTTATAGTCTTAACAACACCAATCAATAATTGATGAATTTCCATCTCCACCAAGTATCGAATTCCTGATCTCTGGATCGTTGGAGTGAATGCACCTTCCACTAGAGCAGACTCT
>BEHA01000046.1:707899-728754 GCA_002897215.1 Eschscholzia californica subsp. californica
AAACTGAATGGAGCTTTAACTATTATATACTTCGTTGTAGGCTAGGAATTGTGGAATTATGTATGTACACCTTAACTAATCATAGGGAGCTGATTATGGAGAACTGTTTCAAGGTGTCCCAGGAAATATTTTAGTCATAGTGCCAATCATGGCACATCTTATACTCGAGTTGACAAAAATATGGTCTTCCACTCTCGCAATCAGGACCTTACTTTACTTATGATGAAGTTAACAATCTAAATCTCTTTGTCCTTCAGTATGTAGTGTTTGATACTCGGATTGTGCAAGATCCATTAAAGAATAGGAGATTCACTTTCACTCTGGAGGGTATTTAGTCAGCTCTAAAGTATATCAACTGTTTAATCATTGTCGTCTATGCTTACAACAATGTTGGGGTTCAGACAATAAATTATTGCCATGCTAAGACCATTGGAAGTAAAATCCTGACTTAACTCTTAATATACAGAAGGAGCTCTTATGCCAATTATTCTCATGACTTTTTATAAAAAGGTTGGCGTTGGAATCAATCCCTTACTATCTCATCTATTAGATCTCTTGAAGTGGACGACATCTGATACTTGAGGACCTCTGCTACCGTTTCCCCTTTTCTACTACCAAAAAATCCAATTGTTACCGATTGGTATTTAAGTAAATTACGTTGTATGAATAAACCCACCCAAGTCAGCTTTAATTGTTATATGTATATCATCTAGACTCCTGCTAGTTGTGGCGGTTTATCTTATATCAGTAACTCGAGTCATTTACTGTGCATATTGCAGAACTTTGATCATACGACCATCGCATTGTTCACCATCTAACTCTCATCGTCTAAAATTTGCAGGTATATTATACCAGTACCCGTGATAAAGCATTTTATAGCTGGCGTGGAGGAGTACGGGCGATATGCTGGATTTTGTTCTCTGGGTTTGTCTTGCCAGCCAACTGAAAATGCACAACTAAGAGAGCACTTCCGGATGAGGCCCCAATCGACTGGAGTTCTAATCAGCAAGATCAATCCTCTTTCTAATGCCCATAAAGTGCTTAAGAAAGATGATATTGTCCTTGCATTTGATGGTGTGCCTATAGCAAGCGATGGGACAGGTAAAGATATAGTCTGCTTCAATTCAGTTGGAGCGGAGTCACTCAGATAGAATTTACGGAACCTTTTGTTCATTGATGTTTAATTTCTTCCATGATGATTGCAGTTGCTTTTCGGAACAGAGAACGAATAACCTTTGATCACCTAGTATCTATGAAGAAACCCAATGAAGAGGCTACAGTAAGAGTGTTAAGAGATGGCACTGAGCTTGATATCACTGTTACCCTTCACCCCGTGAGTTTTGTTTCTTCTTGCCTTTTAAATCTTGTGCAAACTAGACTTTCTTTAACGTCGTTTCTTTAATTGTATATTACCGCCACACTTATACATGGTGGAATCTCTTCTTGCAAATCTACTTTACTTTTTCATTAATTTAGAAATTGATTTTAAGTAACATCTAATTTGATGATTTTGCAGTTACAACCATTGGTCCCAGTTCATCAGTTTGATAAATTGCCTAGCTACTTTATCTTTGCTGGTTTGGTTTTTATTCCACTAACTCAGCCATACCTTCACGAGTATGGAGAAGACTGGTATAATACTTCACCTCGTCGATTGTGTGAGCGAGCACTGCGGGAACTGCCTAAGAAGGCAGGTGAACAACTTGTTATCCTCTCTCAGGTATTTCGCTTTCCCTCCTTTCTGCAGCACTATTCTCGTAAGTTCATCACCAAGCTTGATAAAGAACCCAAAGAAATAAAACCCAGTCCTCTTGCTTTCCCTTCGAAAGATTCTTAGGCACTTAACATGGGAAAAAGATATTGAGGGTAGCTGATTCATGATTTTTCTCGTATATTTGGGGAAAGTAATTCATGTGAGGGAATATTGGCTCCCTAACAAACCCAACAGACGGAAATTCTAGATTTAGTATAAATTTCTTTTTCCCGAGGAGAAAAAGGACTATAAAAACAATCTACGGCATGTGAGACTCTGTAATTTGCATATGACTTTTGTTGGTACAACTTGTATTATCCTTTTTCTCTGATGTATTGCATTGCTTAGTCCATGTCAAAGTTGAACTCTTCTTCACCTGATGGGAAAGATGTCCAAGTTGATGTTGAATATTGGAGACCTTCTTATTCCACATGCTGAGTGATCGATGATACACAAAAATAATATTGCTTGGTTTGATGTTCATCAGGTTCTAATGGACGATATCAACGCAGGGTACGAACGTTTGGCAGAATTACAGGTACTGCAGTACTACTCTGTTTTGTATTTACGGGGTTACGCTCTAGGGTGTAATTGTAATTGTGAATAACGAAAAAAACCTAACACGCATATAATGTCGGGGTCCTAATTCTTAAGAAACCATTGGTTATTGTTTATATAGATGTAAAAATTTGAACACAAGTATATCGATGGTGTGGACAGGTGAAGAAGGTTAACGGAGTTGAGATTGATAATCTAAAACATTTACGCCAACTTGTTGAAGATTGCCAGGAAGAGAGCTTGAGATTTGATTTGGACGATGAGAGGGTAGTTGTTTTGAACTACGAGACAGCGAAAGTTGCAACTTCTAGGATACTAAGGCGTCACAGAATACCTTCTGCAGTATCCACTGATCTGATTGATGATGAAAAACAGCAAGAGATGGTCTCAAGAATTGAAGCGCCTTGTTCCACCTAATTCTTTTTATTTATAAGTTTTGCTTTACTTTGGCTCGCCAATTTTCTCTGCAATTGCAATTATGGGGAGTTTAGTTTGATGGATCAAGTTTTATCATTTTGAAAGCGCGAGACACGGGGAACTCAAGTTTCCTGGCTAAGTTATGTTCAAATTCGAGTTGTCTTGGTTTGGACTTAAGGTTGCTTCCGCCTTCTTGAGGAGCTCAGGAAGATTGTTCAGACAATAAGTTTAGTGTTTGATTCGGAAGACACTTGTAGGGTTTAATTGGTAGCTGTAGATTGTTTTTGTTTTTTTCTCCATATACTTGATTAGTATTTAGTTTTTATCGTAGAGAGTATAGAGGCTTTTGAAAGGCGCTAAATAGACATTGTATATGCAGTATGATGTTTTAATTAAATTATTTATCTGCAAAATATACATATGAAAATCCTAAGTATGTCAAGCAATGCTACCACTATTTTTACATCGGTCGGTTAAATATATATATATGATTGGATGGAGTGGAGCCATAGCTTCCCCTTTGCGGCAATGTGGTAAATGGGTCAGAATCCTGTCTATGGTTTTGTGTGATCCTTTGATTACAGATACGGGGTTTACTATGTGTATAAAATGTTTTGACTTAATTTGTCATTTACTGACTCACTTTTCACTGAAAGAGAAATCAGTTGAACGTTTGACTACAATCCATCCATACCGTTCTTTTAGTGAAAGTGAATCAGTAAGTCACAAATTAAGTCCAAACTTTTTGTACACTTAGCTTTTCCTATATGTGGTCTTAACTCTTAATGTTTTGATTTTCCACTTTTTGTACATAGAGAAGTTAATTATCTTCGTGGTTGATGGAGGTTGGGAGGAGGGACGACCAGTGTGCCTCCAGCTTTTTGTCTTAGCCCATCCCTCTCTTGACACTCTCTGTAGCCTTGGATTGAGCAGTTCGACTCTCACAGAATGGGGCAGCCTGAGTCTGTGTTGTTCAAGTCCAACACGGACTAGGCACGGTGTGAGTGTTCTCAGATTGCCCTAGCCAATAAGGGCCAGAAGAAGGAAATAGATGTAATTTGGGGGGGCCTAGATGATCAAGTGGAGATTTCATCAGGATATGGAAAAGGGAGGGATGCTAGCCAGTCCTGTGAGGTCCCTATCTAGTCTGGCCATTCTGTTTCCTGACACCACCCTCATACTTGCCATGCTTCCCATTCAGTATCATCTGAATCTTACAATATCTCTTCCACACGTACGCCTTCCTAGGCAAAATTCAGGGCCCATTCGTCGGTGCTGCTGCTGCTGCATTATTGCTCTCATACACTGTCGTCTGTCGGTAAGAAATTCTACTATAGGGAATTCTTCTCCTCACTTCCACCAACTTATGTAACCTTCAGCTCTTGCTGTTATATTAAATTTTTACACTTATCATGCTCTAAGTCTATATTAAAACAGTTTAATCCCTTACTTGGGTGATAAGTATACTTATTTATTGACATTAGTGAGGGAAAAAAATAAGGTTGTGGTTACAAAAACTACCCGTAAAAAAAAATATCATCGTACATTTCTCTCTACTCTCTATTGAACTCAACCTTTCTCTCTATCGACGTTTTTTGTTCTCTAATATTGATTTTTCTTGATCTTCTAGATTGAGAGACTCGTGTTAGAGGTAAATTCTCCATCTTCACTTTATAGTTTTTGCAATTCATCTTCACTTTTTAGTTTTATTTTTTCTTTTGCCAAGGCGTTAAAACTTTACCTTTTTCGAGCGCGGTAGAGATCTAATAAAATTAAAACAAAAATTGTTATGTTGTAATTTTATTTTAGTATTGAAAAAAATATTATTTGGCTCGACAAGACCTAATTGACGATATCATGATAACGTCACGTACAAAAATTTAACCTTGTTATGTTACACTTTTTATCGGAACAAGTAGCATCCTTGTTTACTATTTCATGCTCTAATAAAATAAAAATCATTTTATTTAAAGAAATCAGTAAAAGGTAGATATGGTAGGTATGCTAAATTGGCGGTAAAATTTTGAAATGGAGACAACATTTAATGGGGTGCCCGACTACCAGCCATCCCATCACTCATACAGAGGTAGATAGAGAGAGAGAGAGAGAGCATGGGAGTGAGTGTCAAAAGTCCTCACTCCTCTCTCTATATAAACCTTAGGTATCACACCAAGAAGACTCACTCAGTCTTTAGCATTTCCTTTGAGAAGTTAAGAAGAGTGTCTATAGTTTTTGCAAGTGTGAGTGATTTAGTAGTAGCTAGGAGGAGCAATGGCATCAGTTGGTCTAAAGATGGTAGCTGTGGTACTGGCATGTATGGTACTGGTGGCGGCACCATATGAGGCGGAAGGTGCCATGACGTGTGGGACGGTAGCGAGCAAGCTAGCACCGTGTCTCGGATTCCTCAAGAACGGAGGGGCAGTACCCGGTGGCTGCTGTGGCGGAGTGAAGGCACTAATGGCAGCAGCATCGACGACTCCAGACAGGAAGACAGCATGTGGGTGCTTGAAGAATGCAGCTGGTAGCATACCTGGTATCAAATTGGAAAATGCTGCTGCCCTCCCTTCTAAATGTAGTGTCAACATTCCTTACAAGATCAGCCCCTCCACTGATTGTTCCAAGTACATCTCTCTCTCTCTCTCTCTCTCTATTTTCGATCTCTCTCGATTACATAGTATCAGTTATGTTAACTCAATTATGTTATGTATTTTGCAGGGTGGTGTAGGTGAGACGACGAATCAATGGAATGGAATGGAAGCATATGTAGCAGCATTTTGGAGTGGGATTATGTGATGTGAGGCTAATATTATAGTAGTAGTAGTATATGAATAAGAATAATGAGGATCTGATGTATTGAATCTTAAGCAATCAAGAAGTTCTAGTAGTTTGTTTTTCATCTATCTAGTATCAAGTGTTGGGAAATCTGCTTAAAAACTTCTACTTGTTACGCGTCCGAAATAAACAACCATCTTCATGCTTCTAAACGTCAAGAATACGAAAACATATAATCCAAATTAAGGCTCCAAGTAAGAAACGAACTTACAATCGTCTAGATACAAACTAAGAAATCCCCTAATTAAGATGGTTAAGGATACAAAATAGTCTTTTCCTCTTAGCTCCATGTAATTAATTTAGATAAGCCTCTAGAAGAAGAATGATCAAGAAGGAAGACCCAAAGAAAGAGAGAGATAGGTCTCGGCTGGAGAGATAGAGAATGTCGAGGACTAGGAAAATGGTGATAACACACGTATTTTCTCGAAAAAAAAAAAAAAATTCTATTTTCTCGTCAAGGTTCACAAGAACACACACGTTTTCTTTTTAAGAAATTTTATTTATTCATGAAAGGAGATAATACACGTATTTCCTCGAAAAAGAAAACCTATTTTATGGTTCAACTCCAAATGCAGTACACTTATTTTTGCAAAACTTCTCTGTTTTTTTGTTTTTGTCGAAGCTCAATAGGGATATCATATGCATTTCCTCTCAAATTCCTATTTTATGGACAAACTTCAACGGGATAACACACGTATTTCCTTTAAAAATCCTAAAATGATATGAAACTTCGACGGGGATAAAACACCCCTTTCCTAGGCAAAATCCCATTTGTTTATGAAACTTCGGTAAGGAGAGTATACACTAAATTGACGTCAAAGACTAGAACATGCTGAGAGTCAACTTTCTATATATGATCCAACGATCCGCAAATCGCCAGAAGATCTATCAAATTCGAGAGATACGCAAACGAGGAAAATTATCATTTTGACGACCAACAAAGTGGTTTCATCTAAGCCAGTGTGACTCACCACTACATCATCTTTGAATCATCAAAGTATGTCTGTCAAGCCTATATAAGCATATCAGGTCCACCCTAATCAACCATGCAAGATTCGACTTCCAAATTCAAACTGTGAATTCAATTCTGTAACTGCAAAAATATTCTATTGACTGTGATTTCTGAGTTTTTTATTGGTTCTGTCCTCCAAATTACAAGGAAAAGTTCATTCTTTGGTTCGTTGATTCTTTATTATCTGAGTAATAACCTAGAACCTGTTTTAGACATCATCTTGCCCCCAATAACTCTCCTTTGCAAACAAAGAATAAGGCGTTCGGACAGAAGCTCAACACATTGCCTTGCTCAAGATACACATGTTCTTGCAAATATTATTTGACTAACCCTAACAGGTGAAGGCGGACCCCTATAGTTATTTAACTCCTTTCAGCTTTGACCAATCAACAAGTAAATAGATTAATCCAAGGCACACGTGATAATGCCGCGTGCCCAACAAATAAACACGCGATGGAGCCATCAGGGCGACAAATCCTATAAAGCTTTACCACCTGAGCCAACTCTAACAAGAGTGATCGTTTGGAGATCGACATGAGCCCCCTAGGCATCTTGAACCCTGCGCCGACCCAGAGGTAAGCGAAGAGGTGGCTTGAGCCTTGAAACTCAGTACGGAGTTCCGCAGAAGTATCTCGACACCTTGAGCTCTGATCTGCCTCCAGCCAAGCGAAAGGATGGATCTGAGTCGGCTCTGCACATGAGCGTTGCTCTAACAAGAAAGGCAAAGCAAGAAGGTAAGCAGAGCTCAACTCGACACCTCGAGCCCAGTCCTACTCGAAGAGAACGACAGATGGGCGGAAGGGTAGACAGTGGCAAATATCTGTTTTTTCATACACGAATCGTGGTGTCAGAGGACCTGTCAGTGTTAGAAGATACACACTCAAACAGATAATATCCTTTAACGACGATAACATGTGACCCTCATCAAGTCGGTGTCCTGACACTGCATCATCTCAACCGTGCTTTGCCACCACTTGTCAAACCTATATAAGCATATTAGGTTTTCCCTAAAAGGAGATCCTTTGCATACTCACCCTGAATTACTCGTTAAACCTATAACACTTGACTGACTTGAGCATCGAAGTGTCTTTATTGCAAGTCCCTCCCTACCAAACTTGTGTAAGCATATCAGGTTTACTCCAAGACCGAATTCTTTTCATACTCTCACTAAAATCAAAAATTTAGATGTCTTCTTAGCGAGAGAAAACTTGGTTGTCCTTTTAAAGTGAAAATTGTAGTGGGTCTACGAGGCATTAAGTTCCCTCACTTCCATATAATCGTCTAAGGTAAAAAAAGTTCTATTGCTTAGTATCAGCCTCCTTTGTTAGATTAAATCCCAACAAGTAGGAACTCGATACGCACCCCCATTTTGTGGAAGTCCTTCATGACAACATCAAAACGCACCCCATGATGCCAAACCTAGCCTCACCTTTTCCTCCCGTGTCTTAAGACGACCGTACTTGATACAAAATATTGCGCGACCAATTACCAAATGCTTCACTTTCTCTATGCTTCTTAAGCAACCACGAAATGAATTCAATACAAAGATTTGAATCTATATGTACAATTTAATTTGATGGTATGACTTGTTATGGAATTCAGCACACGTGACGTGAATGCCCTGTTTAAAAGATCAAAAAAACAAAACAAGGTTAACCCCTAAAAATGTAGAAAAGAAAAAGTCATTTTCCCAGAAGTAAGGAGAAAAAACAGGAGAGCTTTAAGTCCAAATTCTTCCCTAAAAAATGTTTACAGTCCTTTCTACCATATAACAAAACATCAAAAAAATTAATTCAGATTCTGAAAACAAAAACCCATCTTTTAATCTCAACCTCACCAAATTAAAGAGAAGAGAATAGAGGAGAGAGAGAGATGGCAACAGGAGCAGCAGCAGAAGGATTATTAAGATGTGTATTTGAAGGATGTATATCCACGACGGATACAGAGATAGAGAGAAGACCTTACCATCGTAATTGTGGTTGTGCTCTTCATAAATCAACAAGTAGTTCTTGTTTTAATAACAAGAAACTTTCTTACCCTATTAGACGTTCTTGGAGTGAGAGTAGTTTGGCTTTATCATCTTCTTCATCATCATCATTATCTTCTTATAACTCTTCATCTTCTTCACCTTCTTCTACCAGCAACAACAATGGTGTCAAGAAATTGACTCATCATCCTCAGGTTGACCCAATTTTTGAATTTTAAATTTATATAGAAACTTAATTTCATGAATTAAGTGTTTTTGGTTCATTATTTATTTCAGATTCATATATTATTTTTTGTGTTTCTTTTATTTTTTGTCTTGTTTCTTATGGATCTATCCATCTTTGTTTTTTTTTTTCTATTTTAACCGAAGAGCTATAAGGGAAGATTTGAGAATTATTATATATTGTATCAGATTGGATCTATTACCAAAAATAAATAAAAAAACCAAGATTTTATTTTTCAATTCGAAAAGGAACCACCTTCCTGTCCAAGAGGGGAAGTATGGAAAAATATTTTTTTTTTTTTGTTTTGAGAAATCGACTACGATTTAGTCGTTACAAGACATTGATCTACGTTAATTGTTACAAGACATTGATACATCATGAAGATGTGATAAGCACGATAACGACCTAATTTAATCAATTAATGAAAGAAGAGTCTAACAAGATGAAAGAGGCCTAAAGCCCAACAAATATATCATTTATTGTCCAAATTACACGGGATAAATCTTGACGACAAACTACTTTCACCGAGACTCATTCCCACGACCTCATGGGCTGAAGAGTGGGTGTCCAACCATTGCACCAAAACGTGGTGGACAGTATGGAACAATATTTGTGGGTAGAGTGGAGGTAGGGAATCAAAGGGCGTGGGGTGGGTTAGTGATAGCCTCGCGCCCTCGCACACCCCCCATCCACACTAAAACCTTTAAAACTTTTAGGGAGTATTTTAGAGTTAGGCAATGAGTACGACAATTCGTACGATTTACATGTAATTGGTTTCTCTTGTTAAGGGTTGGGGCCTTTAAACCTGCATACAATTGCCAAAAGAGAAGTACAAACTTTTTTCTTTTTTTGGAAATCAAAACTTCATTTAAAGGCCAAAAGGCTAATAAGGATTACAACATTAAGTTTAATAACAAAGACGCAACTAAAGCTTCTTTCACTTTCTTCTCTTCTCGCCGTCAACTGTCGGTGTGCAGATTATCCAGTTAGCACCTCTGATTCCGGTACATCGGTAGAGAGAGTTGTAAGTTGATGAAGAAACTCCCAATAGCGGTCTATGATCAAGACACTCGGTCCTTAATAAAACGAAAATAATAAAAGGTCCTAAAGACCAACAAAACAGGCCCTAAAGACCAACAAAGAAACAAACTTTTATTGAACAAAGAAAATAAAAAACTAGTAACTCTTTCTTCAAGAGAAGTACAGAGTTGGCCATGACAACTTATGGATGGACATTCACCATGTGACCAAATTAGGCTGCTCGTTCAGATGGCTTCACAATCGTCCAGTCTCGACATGTCTTAACTCTTTCAAGGCCTCAAATGTCCTGAAAAGAAAGCAACCCTGATCAAATGAAGATAATCCAAAGTATATACAGCAAGTTGCAATGATGAAGAAAACAATAACTATGAAAAAGAGGAGTCTGTCGCTAATGTCACCTGGGGGTTTAGGATTCAAATGATGATAACAGTGATTCAGATGTAACAGAGTAATAATCAGTTGAATGTCTTAGAAGTTAATCATCCTGCTCCAATCACGGACCGGTTTCTATAATCCGTTAAGCAACAACTGAAATAGGAAGAACTTCTATGGTGATCCACAGCCAGAGCAGGATTATCATGATCATATACAATTTGACAAAATTCAACAAGTGATACAACAATGTGTGAATGTCATTGCTAATAACAACCTCAAAACAACAACGTTGAGTGAAAACACAAAAACTTTGTGGTCGAATACTCTAGAATTTGGTAGTACGATACTAATTTCTAAAGTTTGCATAATACTTTATCAGGAGGTAGTTAGTGGGCACTCAAGAAATATAGGACAATTTTTTTTGAGAAATCGACTATGATCTAAGCTAGTCGTTACAAGCCATTGATACATCATGAAGATGTGATAAGCACGATAACCGCCTAAGTTAAACCATTAATGAAAGAGGCCTATAGCCCGACAAATTCATTACATTATTTATACCTTTAATAATCCAAGTTCAATAAACCATGAATTCATCTCCTTTGGGAATCGAACCTCCAGGTTTTGGAGTTTACGTCAACACTTGATTTAAACAGGTAAGCAGGAGTAACTATAGAGGTATACACTTTGCCCTAAAACTTGACAAGTAAAATATGAACAAGAGGTCTTAACTACAACTCATAGTATTGTGTACCTTGCCCTAAAACTTGATAAATGGTAACCCTAATAAATTGAGCATATGAAGAGAAAGAAAACTGCATTAGAGCTTGAAATTACCAAATCACCATGGGAATCTCGCTTAATTTCATTGAGGAAATTGGGTGTTTGAAGAAGATGATGATGATGATGATTAATTAAACCACTGAAATTCTTCTAATGAGCTCTAGTTCTTCATCTTCTTTCTTAACAACGGAAGTAGGAGGAGAAGAGAAGGATCTGTAAAAGGAAAGACATAAGTAAGCGAGTAAGATACCGAAGAGATCGGCGATAGCATCTTTAGTAGAAGCTCCGGCGGATTTCCATAGGCCGATCTCGTCACCAGCTTCTTTGGCAGCACCGGCAGCCATGGAAACGAGAGATCCGATGGAGATGCTCCATCTGGAGAGGAAAGGATAACGAGTTCTCATGGCGAGGGATGAGATTACCACGGAGATGAAAAAGCAGAAGAGGACATGGTATAGTTTGTCTAGGGCTATCCAATCGTCTCCATTCTCCATTTTCTTTTACTTCAGTTTTTAAGCTTATTTTCAGTGACAGAAATCAAAACCCCCGTCGTTTTGTGGGGAGATTTGAGGACCTATTTTTTTTTGAATTGTTCTGTCTCGAATCCTTGACTTCTAGGATGGAAGACTATACCTCTTACCACTCCAATCAAGGGTTGTTATCAATTTTAGGATCGAACTTGCTCTTTGATTTATGGGTGCGTGTACGGTGTACCTCTTTCACTGTTGGCACCCCACGGATTAGTGCAGTCTGAAGGTACTCGGACTATCCCAGTCCGTGCCGAGGTTGAAAAGCAGGGATTGAGGCCAGTCCGAGGCCCTCGGACTACTCTAATATGTGGGCCTTGAACTGCTCAATACGAAGTCCACGTGCCAAAAGAAGAGTGGGTTAAGAGAAAAGGGTGTAGCGCCTTTAGCATCTTTTATCGATTAGGGTCTTCCATTCACCGGAGTTCAAATGAATCCATGGACCCTTGAAAGGAAGCTGCGGTTGGGAATCCAAGAATGGATTTGGAACAAAAGCCATCTATTGTTATAGGATGTTGCGTACCAGCCTTCTGAGCTGCCACACTCCGTCTCACCACCAATGTGAGATTGTTGCCACAACATCTATATGTTTTATCAATTTTTGAGGGGTTCAAATTTTTGTAGGGAATCTGAATGAACTAAGAGGCCGTTTGTTAAGTGGGAAATTGTTGGATGTGAAAATCAACTTTTTTGGAAGGAAAAGAAAGTCAATTTTTTTCATAGGCGAAATTAAACATTTAAGTGTTTGATAAGGTGGTAAGAAAGTTCAAGAATGCCTTTAGCTGTACATTGGACTTTTTAGGGTGTCTATAGTCTTGGTTGCTTCATCTCTCCACAAAATCCATTGAGAGAGAGAGAGAAACCAACAGTTACTATATTCTTCTCCCAAATCGATTTAGAGAGAGAGAGCGACAGAGAGATAGAAGAACAACATATGCTGCACATCCAGGGCAATTTTGGGAAATTTCAAACAACATTTGGTATCTTCTTCTCCCAAATTGATTCAGAGAAAGGGCGAATTAAAGAGATTTAGAAGAAGAACATATGATGCACATCCAGGATTTTGGGAAATTCAATTGGGGACTTGGGGGTTTTCTGTTTTAAACAAATTGAGAATCTAGAGTACTTTGGTTTGAACAATTTTGGCATTAAGTTTTCTTAGGATTTAGGTTTTTTTGGGGCCTGAACAGATTAGGGAAAGAGGGAGATCCAAAAATGATAACTTCATTAAGGGGTCTAGGGTTTTCTTGAGTCAAACAAATTGGAGAGTTTATGCTGTTGTTAATGTTTTAAATTTTGATAACTAATTGGGGGATTTTTTGGGTCAAAAAATTGTTGTTAATGCTTTAAACTTCAATGCGCCATTTCAACTTAGTTTTTTGTGTTCATCAGTGTAGAAGAATTCACTCTGTTGTATTTCTGCTCATTTCAAAAGGTTGGTGTTGAATGAAAGCCGAGATGATATCAAACCTTCTCTCCACTTGATGTTTTCTGTACCTGTTCTGAAAAGTTGGGGCAAACATAGATGATTGCTGGTGACAGAGAGGGAAGGGCTAAGTGAGAAATGAGGGGGTTTTACCGCTGATGGTCAAGAATCGCCGAGCATCTTACACTGGGACGTTTTTTGTAACCCTAACTTGTATAAATTTGGTGATTACAACTCCGAGTTCAACACCTCTAACCACCATGAGGTAATGAATGAAAATTGGTAATTCATGGAATCGAAACTCAGCCTATAAATTTCTCGAAATGGTTAACAATAAGTAAACTAAAATACCAATGCTTCATGCTTTTCATTTATATTAAAGCTTGCAATGTATGGGGAGAGGAAAACCCTTGTGTACCCAAGATGGATGTTCGTACAATCTTACTTACCTAGATTACTAAACTAGGATAAATTTACTACGTCGAACCATGTTGAGTCACGACTGATATGTTTTGTTGCTTCCGAGTAACATCATTGACATATCCACAAGGAGATGACCCTAGACTCCCAAAAACAAAGACAAAACGCCATTCATGTCCATGCAAATTCCATACTCGGACGAAAGAAACTTTGTCTAGGGTTGCTTCAAGAGAAAACTAGAAAACTACTATACAAACTATGATTGATCAAGGATTCCTTGGACAGTCAGCCAACTAACACTTAGTCTAGGCATAACTAATCAGGCACTCGTCGGAACTGGTAAGTGGTATATAACTAGCGACTAGTATATTTACAATAAGGAATCACCATGAAAATGACAGGCAACTCGGCTCTATCATACGTAATGAAAAAATAGAGCCTTACGACGTAACTATACACTTCCACCGAAGGTAAAGTCTAAGTACTTCTTAATTAGTTTATCAACCGCCCACATATATCTCTCATCCAGGTGAACACCTAATTTAGGATTAAATCGGTTTGAGAACTTAAAACTCGTTGAGTCAGTCAAGATGCGTGGAGGTAGAGGCCCCACTGGTCGTGAACTTCTTTCCCTTAAAAGAAGCAATGACGGTATCTGGGGAATAAGCATCGGCTAACTGCGACTAGTTGAGGACTAGTAAAGAGTAGTTGAGTAACGGAATATCAATACTCGACCTTTAATACCTATACATGAATATCGCCCACTTTCGAAAGAAAGCACACATCATAAGGTATACAAAAACAATCCCCAATATTTCATTCTTTCTTAACATCTTGAGATGAGATTATTGATGTTTGTATACAAAAAGAGGTTTAATTACTAGGGCAAAATTAAACTGCAAAGTGCTATTAAAATTAGGAAATGCAATCTAACCATGAAAAGTTACAAGTAGAAATATGCAACTAACTAGGGTTTGAAGTTAAAGGCTGAGGAAGGGACATGGGACCTTTTCTTGATTCATCATTATCTAATAGCCTCTGAACCCGCTTCTTGGCGCAATACTGACGATCAAAGTGCTTAACCTAAAATTCCATAAACAAAAAATATATATAATATAGTCACAACAACTAAAGATTCAATTGACAAACATAAAAACCCTAAATTATAAAATTACCCATGTAGGACGGCAATTTTTCACAAATTGATTCCTAGGTTTTGTGCATTCAACTGGATAGAGGAGACCAACAGAAGCTATTTCAGTGTGTTTCTTATCTGATTCTCTCTCTAAACAAGAATAAAATTCATCCCTTGCCTGAAACCAAAACACAATTAGTTAAACTGTTCCCCGGAAGTATTAGAAGAAAACCGATCAGAAAAAAGAAGATTCGGGAAAATGGTACCTTGTAGCAGGATTTTCTTGCTTCTGAGAGTACGTCGGTGAATACTTTATCAGAGGTTTCAGGCGAGTGGAGGCTTTCTCTTCCCATTTCTCTTACCGGAATTGCAGATCGGAGGTTCTTCTTTTTTCCAAGAAAAAATAAGGACTTTGATATTGGTCAGACGTTCACTTTGAGAGAATTATCGGAAGTTTTAAAGAAAGGGGCCTTCCGTCAAGTGGTATTGACGCCTGTACCCAATTTGACTTGGTAAATCTAGGGTGTTAGCCATGGTTAGAGCCTTAGAGGCATCCCAAAATCGGTGGTCTCCGACGTAAATTTGTTACAAAATTCGGCTCAAGGTTCACCGCAATCTTCTCCGATGATCTTACAATTCAATAGACTAGAGCCTAAAGTTGTATCCAGTCGTGCGATGGACTTCAACTACAATGTTGGTTCGAACCCACCGATTTTAAGTTGTGGGTTGTCGGTTGATTTTAACCATATTTTTAAAATACCGGGGTGGCAATAGCGGAGAGGCCCAATAACACTTTTGACAAGTGCCTATAAAACTTTCTACCATTAGATTAGATAAATGCTAAAAATCTAGGGTCTTTTTTCTTAGGGTTATTTTCAAATGACCCTTACTTTATGACCAGCTTCCCGTATAGCTCCTACTTTATAAAAAATATTCAGATGACCCATTTTTTCGTTACAGTTAAATGTTCGTTAACTCTCTCTCCTCCAAATTAATGTTTTCTATCACCGGAGAAGGGTTGCCGACGACGGTCGGAGAACACATCGTCGGCGACTGATCACCAGAAATAAATAAATAAACATTTGTCTTCTTTTCCCTTTTCTTATTTCTTCATCCTATTTTTTTTTCTCTCTCCTCCCTCATCTTTCACTCTTATCTTTCCCAAATTTTCTCGATAGAAGAACTAAGAACAAACACACACAACCAACACCAAATAGCGTCAGCTCAAGAAATTACCAGATCTAACACACCCATTGTTCCTCTCTCTTTCTCTCTTTAATCTCAATCTTTGGTAAGGCCACGACTTTGGGGAATATAGAAAAATCTCTGGGGACTAAAGACATTCATTGTGAGTCCAAAAATTTGTTATTTTGTTTTCTGCCCCTTAATCTTCATCTCCACTCATCTTCTCTCCTGCTCGTCCTCTCTATCTCTCACTTTTTTATTATTTCTCTCTCATTTTTTCTCTCTTACTGCTCCTATCTCTTAGTTTGAAGATTAAGGATTTGAATATCAGAGATTTCTGAAGATTAGGGATTGAAATCAGCATCACCCATGGCAGAAGAAGAACAGATGATCTTGCTCATGCTATCTTGCGCCTTCATCATCTCCACTGATTGTTTCAGAGCTTTTGCTTGTTCTCCGATGGCAGAACCCAAGTTTTTTCTTTCTTTTGTATACCCATTAAGTATTAAGGCTAGACTTATAGCTAATGATATAATAAATGTGTTTAATGATAAGAAGCTTGGAACTTCAATGTACCAGAAAGCCATTGATGGATTTTTATTAGAAGGACTGATTGAAATCTAGGGATTCTTTGAAGCTACAATAGATTCAAAATGTATATATATAGAGAAAGGAAGCTCTACTAATAGATGGTAGAAGCTCAACTGACCAAAATTGATGAATTACCTGGAACCTGTTAATAGAATCTTTTCTTAATTAAAATCACATTTGGGTTTAAAGCAATTAATGCATAAAAAACAGAAATTAAAACTTTATTCATCTTCCAATTATAAGATTCCAGGGTTTATAGATTGCAATGAGGGGAGTAATCAATCTAGAGTAGAAAGCTTTTAACTTTCAATCAATACTCTGTTTTCCTATGTTTCATGGTGAGAGAGTAAGAGAGAAAGAATAAAAAAGAGAGAGATAGAGAGGACGAGCAGGAGAGAGGATGAGAGAAGGAGATGAAGATTTAGGGGCAGAAATCAAAAGAACTAATTTTTGGAATGAAAATGAATATGCCTTTATTTCCTAGAGATTTTTCTTTATTCCCCAAAGCCGCGGCCTTTGGTAAAAGTCATTATTAGGTCGAGTACCACATATAGAAGAGGAAATAAAGAGAGTTTGACAGAGAAACCTTAGGGTTAGATATGATATTATCATTTTTATTTTGGTTTATTAGATCAAATTCGCTTTATATTCCAGATTGCGTGAATTTGAATCTCAGATTTGCGAGGAAAAATGATAATGATTTTTGATCTTCGATTTTTTACCCCATCATGAATATATCAATCAAATTTCCGGGTGATGCCACACGATTTAATTTCCTCATGAGATTTGATTAAAAATCAAAACCATGGAGGTACGACTAATGATTCCAATGTATCTTGTTGATCATATGGAACCATTTTAACCGTTTCTCTCTCTTTCTCTCTCTCTCTCTCTCTCTTTGAAAGTACTTAACCTAGAGCTAATTTTGATGACCTTTGTTTGTCTGGGTTTGAGTTCTTACCTATTTTGCAGAGATGATTAATGTAAAGGTTAAAGCAGTTTTAGGTATTCTCATTACAGTGGTGATTTGTTGTACTCTGTATGAGACTTATTTGTGCATTATTGCATCCCTTATAATAAGTACCTTTTGTAATGGGGGACATGTCGTTACAACTGTTTTGCCACCAGCGCCAACCGTGCCGCCATTATTTCGGTTTTTGTAACGACGTTTAAAATAAAGGTCGTTATAAAACCCCAATTACAGGCGCGGGAGCTGGCGCCAATTCTTTGGGTTAGTTGTAACAGCGTTATTGAGGCGGGCCGTTATAGTTGGTTTTGTTGTAACGGCTTCCGAGACAGTCGTTACAAATAAGTCGTTACAAATAAGTCGTTACAAAAACTCCTGAATTTTGTAGTGCCTGTTTTGATTTCGTACCCATTTCACTCTAAAACAACTATTCTCTATCTCTCTCTAGTTCACTCCATTTTGTGATTGCTATGATGATGAAAAAAGCAGGGCATATACATAGAGAGTAGTTTTGGAACTCAAAAATCCCTTTTGTGTTTTAGATCTTGATCGGTCAATTGATGTTCTCTAGGTTTGTTCGAACAAAAGCATGATCCTTTTAAGTTCATTCATAAATCCTTGATATCTGGGTATTTCTCAATTAGGGGTTAATCCACTGATTGCAGGTACTGAAATTTCATATAGCGAAAAAAAAAGTGAGAGTGAATGAAGATGAGAGAAAGATGAGGGAGGAGAGAGAGAGAATAGAGAATGATGAAGTGATAAGAAGAGGGAAGAAGAAGAAGAAAAATGTTCATTTATTTCTGGTGATGGGTCGCCGACGATGTGTTCTTCGATCGGTGCCGGCAATCCTTCTCCTGTGAGAGAAAACATTAAGACGGTAGAATTTTTAGAAGGAAGGGTAAATAGGAAAAGGTTTCAGTCAACTGTTAAAGTTGACTGGAATTAACTGACGAAAAACTCAAAAGGGGGTCATATTAGAAGTTGGTCATCTTTAGGGGGCTATTTTTGTGAGTTGGTCATCTTTAGGGATCCAAAATGGAATGAACCCAAAAAAAATTTAAGTATGAATGTCGTCGGAAATTTTGATCGACCGACGACCTTATCGGAGAAGATGATGAGGTAGTGAGATAGTTGACGTGGCAGAGAGAGGTTATAAGATGGAGGAGAGAGAGTTAACGAGCATTTAGCGATAACGAAAAAAGGGGGCCATCTGGGTATTTTTTATAAAGTAGGGGGCTACGCGGGAAGCTAGTCATAAAGTAGGGGCATTTTGGGAAATAACTTTTGTTCTTATTGTGAATATATTTGGATGTGAAATTTAAGACGTAGTGTTTGTTAGGGTTATGGCAGAGAAAGCATCTAAAGGTGCCTCCAAAAGAGATTTAACCGTGGTCAAACCTCGACAACTGTAGGTGCCTCCCTCCGGATGTACCAGTTCGAGGCTCAAAGCATGGTCTCGGTATGGCCTAGTCCGAGCCCAAAACCAAGGTCTAGGACTAGTTTCCTCTCACTCTAACTAGGGTTTAGGGTTTTGCTTTTTTGGGTTTGAAAAGGAATTCTAGGATTTTTAATGTTTTGAAGAGGATTTCTAGAGTGGATTTTTACGGTTTTGTATGCTTTCAAAGTTTTGTAAAGGATTTCTAAGGTGTGTTTCTTTCAAGGTTTTGAAGAAGATTTCTAGTATTTTTGGAGTGGGTTTCATATTTCTTGTTGATTTTTATTCCTTGAGTTTGATCATTGACGAAAATATCTTGTTAACTGAATAAGAAATGAAGAAGAAGGTACAAAGCCAAAGATTTCTACAAAATTCCTAGTAGGGGACTAGGGGTTCTCATTCTCATCCCCACGGAAAAGATAGAGCATTTGGATAACGCCTGATTTTAACTCGAAGTGAGTTGTGGTGTGGGGTAACTGTATGCATGATGGCTGACACGTTCTAGTAGGATGCATGTAATCCTTGAGTGTCATAGACTGATTTCCACCCATGACTTTGTTCAGATTTTCACCCATAATGTCACTAAAAAAAAGATTCGCTAAAAGATTACTTAGATGTGTTTCTTTACTGATGAACTAACCTCTCTTATCACGATAGCTATCAAACATAAACTACAGTCCAATGACCAAGAATACTTTCGGACAAATTTTTTTTTTTTTTTTCGTTTTTTTCAAAACCAATAAATCATTACCAATATCCTATAGAAAAAAACATCACAATCAAGCTGACAACTCTTATTTCGTAACAAAACATGAATTATGATTGTTATAAGGGTTACTCCGACACAGTGCAACAGTCAAACAATTCTCCAGGAGACAGTGATCAGTTATGAGAGATGTGACAACCGTCCTACCTTTGGCAACGTTTCCTCTTATCAGGGAGACCTTTGAAAGGAATTGTATGTTTGACAAGTTCCCTCTGAGAATGCCCAAATAATAATCGAGTCTCGTAGTTGTTTGCAGAGATCCTATGAGCTCGATATCTTAAAGGAAAAAACCAGTTTTTAGTTCAAATGAGGCTTAGGACCGCGTATATTGTTTCCTAATGGTTTATCCCATTTAATATAGGCCGCTGATTTTGGGAAGAAAGAAAAGTATCCGGGGCAATAAATTATGGGTGGAAACAAATTTTTTTTGTTTCCTCCAAACATCACCCTTAGTTATTTTTTAATTTTTTATTCTTTCTTCTTTCCCTCTCACCTCCACTAGAACTCTGGTGACCTCTACGTATGTCGGCGACCACCATCACAAATCCGGTTGGACCTTTTCTATCTTTTCTTTTCTCTTTTTTCTTCACTCTCTCTACTCTTTCCCCTCTCATCTCTCCTCTCTCATCTCTCCTCTTATCCTCTCTCCCTCTCTCACTAAATGCCAGCGACTTGATGGGTGTGTTTGGTTGGTGTTTTTTGGGTTTTCAATCTTTTTCTCAAGATATTTTTCTTTCTTCTCCAAATCAGCGGCCTGAAAAATAGTAAAATTGGTCGGTCCCACTCCTTCTCTCAACCAAACTTTTAAGAAAATCTGTGGTGTCTATCACGTGGGGAAGTAACTTAATTAGGGAATCACATGTTATTTCGCAATTGGAGTCGTTGTAATTCATGTTTCACCATATTTTATCCATACTTTGACCTAAGCCCCTGTAATAGTATATGGAATTGCCAAACACCTTTCGAACTAGTTATTCCTAGAAAATAGGTTAACTTAATCAGTGTTAACAAAAAATTGATGACCAATTGATGTAAATTGACGACACGTAATTAAGTCATAACGAACTCATCAGTCACACAAAGAGAAAGTAGTTAAAGAGAAAATGAAAAAATATTTGTAGAGAAGGAATGAAATTGTTAACAAAGAAAGAAATTAATAATATTTAAGAGAAAAAAGTTTTATTGGTTAAAAAATTTTGCAAAAGTTATTCATGTGGGTTTATGAAAAATTTAAGATTTTAGATAGACATTAAATAAATATATTATGATTTAAGTAGGCATAATATCTTTTCATGACAGAAAAGTTTTCTATTTTAAATTTTTTATTCAAAAGTGCCACTTGAAAGAGAATTCTACCTTTATCATTGCTCTGCCTCTGCATATCCGTTGATGTGATATAATTACGGTTTAGAACGTGCA
>BEHA01000046.1:730205-763463 GCA_002897215.1 Eschscholzia californica subsp. californica
TACCACTGGATGTAATAGTTGAACACCTAGTCCGCATATCAGATATTCAAGTTCGGTTCTCATGGAACTCGAAATCCATAATGGGTATAAATAAGATAAAAATATAAATAATGGGCTTTCATGCCCATAGGATAGCCTTAAGACTTTATATGTCCCTTAGGATCCAAGATGTCTTTGAGATGGTAGTAGGTGAACTTATTAAGTTCACGATATGATATATTCTTAATGTATGAGTGTCATGTGATGACGTAGTGACTCTAGAGTCCATATAAAAGAAACATGCGATCGTTAAAGTTGGGCCGAGATTGTACGTTTAACTGTTTAAGTGGTCCATCCTGTGGGATAGGACGACGGTGGAATAAGTTTTCTAGTCCAGCCATCTGTGTATATATATCACTACATCAGATGGGAATGAATCAATAGTTGCCCAAAGTGGGAAGTCAATAATGGCCTCAACAAATGTGTTCTGTTTTCAAAACTCACAGCTTTTCTTATTCCATAGTCTGAAACTAAATCATATTTCAGGTGCCAATGGCCCAAATATTACGCGTGGGAAGACTTTGCAGCCAAACATCCGATGCGTTCATTGCCCACGGCAAACTAAAGTCGTCATGCCAGAAACTGATCAAAGAAGATCTGCTAATTATAAACCAAACATTTGGAAAGATGATTTTGTCAATTCTTCACAAAAGGTTTACCATAAGGTGAGTAGTCGGATTTCAATTTTACAAATTTTCTATTTCCTTGGTGAGAACTAAGAGCTCATTCCAACATAAAAGAGAATTGCGTTTGCCTTGGTATACTCGTGTAATCGTGTTTGGTGTATTGCATCTTCGAATGTTGGGATTCTTGTCAGACATGAGACACCTACTTATACTTAAGTGGGTAATAAGCATATAAGTGTGTCAAGATAATAAAATATCGGTTTAAATATGTTTGGATCTCAAAGTTTTTCTGTATACGGTTTAGCAACAACGTTTTGTCATTCTTTTTAAGAATCTTTATTGAACTTAAAATTTCAATACCTAGAATTTTGAACATAAAATTTCATCTCTCATTATTGAACTTAAATAAAGTAAGAAACAAATTCTTTTTAAGAATCTTTACATCTGGATAAAATTAAAACAAAACTGCCATGAAACAACCCTAAGTAGGCCGTGACATATCATCTAATAAACGTACTAATACGATATTTACATCAATAAATTACATAAGATAATTCAAGAGAGTAAATTGCAATCCCCAAACCCACCACCTATTGGATCTTGGAGGAGGTCCACATCAGTTGGACAAAAGGTACATGTACAATGCCAAAAATTATTTGAATTTATACACCTGCCAGATTATTCAGATGATGAGGACAAAATATACAAAACTAGAAAAATGTAGTTTTACCTGATTTTCTTGAAGAGGACCACCATTTTTTGGAGAGGACCACCAGTTTTTGGCTGGAAGCATTTACCACATAGAAAAGAAGGTTTTTACAAAAGCACACATTCTTCTTAAACATCTATTCAATTATATTCTATGAGAGTGTGTGTTAGTTTGTGATTGAGACAAGAAAGAGATAGAGATTGAGAATGAGTGTGCAAGAGATAGAGTAAAAGATTGAGTCAGATCAGAAGGGATGGTTTGACAAGGTCTTTGGGAAATTTTTTGAGATTAGGGTGGTGGTTTTTAGGGCTACAGGAGATTTGAGATGTGGGAGGTTTGGGTTGGAGAAGGAAATTGGAGATGGTGATGTTTAGAGTAAGAGTATTCTCACATGCATCCTCACGTGTAGCGTTCTTTGAGTTAACATATATTTTTTTTTGCGACGTAGAGTACGTGTTGCTTTTAAATCTATAATGTATGGGCCTAGTTCTAATGAAGTTTTGGGCGCATCGATTTTGGCAGTTTCAGTTGTTTGTGCTTAATTTATGCCACATCGATCGATTTCTTCCATGAGTTTCTCGTCCATATCCTCTACATTACTAGCATAGGATTGCACTTCCCACTTTACAAAACAACAAAGAATAATGTTGCTTTACATGTGCCTGATAGTCAATATTATTGATGGCCTACCATATGTATGTATGTATATATGTATATTATGCAGGAAGAATTATCCATACCGCGAAAAGAAAAGCTTAAGGAAGCCGTGAAAAATTTGCTTCTAGATAGTGGGGATATAGTTGCTCGACTAGAGGTGATCGACAACATCGAAAGGCTTGGTTTAGCATATCTATTTAAAAAGGAGATCAAAGCAGCCCTAGAATCAATGGTTTTTGCAATGAACAGCAGTACAACTCAAGGAGAGAGAGATGATGAAGATAATCTACATGCTACTGCTCTATGGTTTAGACTCTTAAGGCAACATGGTTATGGGGTATCCCAAGGTAATTTTAAAGACGCCTACGTAAAGTGTTATTGACCATCCCTTTTCCTCACAGTGCCCCTTTTCCTCCGAAATGATGTGGCAAGTCTCTTTGAAAGTTTGACTGAATCCTGACTCTTAAAACATGAAAATCTCATAAAGAGAACGGTCCAAGATTCAGTCAAACTTCGAAAGGAATCTTGCCATGTCATTTCCGCAAAATATTTGTCAATTTTTTTTGTGAACCTAGCATCTCCGTTGAGGAGGGCGCCAATAACACTTTAAAGGGGCGCTTTTGAAACTACCCTTAAAATTGTAAGTTCCAAACTATAAACATTAACATGTTATTAATTTTATGCAGATATATTCAAAGATTTCATGGACCAAGAAGGTAATTTCAAGGAAAGCCACCAAAAACATGTTAAAGGAATGTTGAGTTTGTTTGAGGCTTCATATCTAGCTTTAGAAGGTGAAAGTATTTTACATGAAGCTAAGTCCTTCACCAGTAGAATCTGGAAAGCAAAATGCGAAAGCAACACGGCTAACCTACCATACGTAGATGGACAAGCCAACTACTCATTGGGACTTCCATTGCACTTGATACCGCCACGACTACAAGCAAGATTATATATTGATCAATACAAAAAAACTAAGGATGCAAATCAAAAGTTACTCGAACTAGCTATATTGGATTTCAACTTGGCGCAAGAAATTCATAAAGAAGACCTCTCAGAAACATGGAGGTAAGGCTCATGAAAACATTTCCAAATATAAGCTAGTGAAAATATTCGAGGCTGATGAATACAAATAAAATGCATTTGTTTTAGGTGGTGGGAAGATCTAGGCTTGGCGAGCAAGTTAGGATTTTCAAGAGACAGGATTGTGGAAAGCTTCTTCTTCTCCATGGGCGTTGCATCCGAACCTCAATTCGGATACTGCAGAAAGGAGCTTACAAAAATCGCTTGTTTAATAATGACAATCGATGACGTTTATGATATATATGGTACTTTAGATGAGCTAGAGCTCTTTACTGATGCAATTCAAAGGTATAATTTGTTTTCCAACCTTACATCAGAAAGGAAATGCTCTTCGAATTATATGAAGGAGTTGCTATCGTAAACTCATACGTCTAATAATAATCCGATTGTGCAGGTGGGAGATTGATGCAATTTCACAACTTCCACACTATATGAAACTGTGTTATTTAACTCTGTACAACACTGTGAATCAACTAGCTTATGACACTCTAAAGGATAAGGATTTCGATATCTTCCCATACCTCAAGAAATTAGTATGTAACTACTAACCATTATAATCTATTAATAATTTGTGATAAATTTCATTCAATTTTACAATTTCATTACGATTAATTTTTTTCAACTGGCATGGAATTTAGTGGGCAGATCTTTGCAAAGCATTTTTGGTGGAAGCAAAGTGGTATCATAGTGGATACATACCAACACTTCAAGAGTACCTTGATAATGCATTGGTTTCAGCTGGAGGGCCACTCTTCCTATTTCATGTGAATTTACTTCAGACAAATGATATCAAAACAGAAGAATTGAAGAAATGTTTATTGTTCGATGAAAAAACAACGAATCTCATTCACTGGTCATCACTTATTCTTCGACTTACGGATGACTTAGCAACTTCCACGGTACGTATTAATCATTGTTTAAGTTGGATATATAGATTATGAATTTTGTATTTTTAATAATTTTTCTTAATTTGCACAAAGGCTGAAATCGAAAGAGGCGATGTTCCAAAATCAATCCAGTGTTATATGCATGAAACTTGTGTTTCAGAAGAAGTTGCGCGCAAGTATATAAAACAATTGCTCGACGTAACATGGGTTAATATTAATCAAGAGCTACTTTGTAACAATGGTTCCACCAGAGGCTTTTCAGAACAATTTGTTCTCTCAGCGGTGAACTTTGCTCGAATGTCTGAATGTATTTTTTACTACGGAGATGGAATAGGTGTTCAAGATCGTGAAACAAAATCACAAGTCTTATCTTTGTTAGTCGAACCAGTGGTTCTTTAACTTCACAAAATAATTTAGAGCATAAAATTCTTATTGTATAACATAATTTCGAAGTGTAATAGGAATGATAATACCTGCGGACTCTAGAATAGTCCCACATAGTTTGGCAAGCTCGGTCGGTTAGACCATTTAGTGTGAATTTGGATGTTTTCTAGTTCATTCGAATCCAATCACTTTAGATTTCCCTTATTGTTTATGTTTCTAATTTATGTTTATCTCTAGATTCTCTTATTATATTTGTAAACTCTCTAATTTATATTAATAAAGATGATAAAGAGTTAATAACTCATCCAGTTTCATAATCCATGATGGTATTAGAGCCAAAAAATCAAGAGTGGTATTAATCTTGATTTTTCTTTCTTTCAATTAACCTTCTCTACAAATTTGGGTGTGGTTTATTAAAAAATAGTCTTTTGGCGATTCTTACGGATAGTGTTGCTCCTTTCTTCTTGGTATATCAGCTGAGGAGGGTTCATCAACCTCGGTTATGTCGACTAATTCCTCCGCATCTTCAACTAACTTATCTTTTTCACATTTTTAGTTTGAAGCTTGATTAATGATGGGGCAACAGATCTTAACCCTGATTATATTATTTGGAAGAGGACATGTCAACTTGTTTACTCTATTTTCTATAGTTTCATTAGCTAAGGAAGCTATGTCAGAAATTTTGGGTCTTATTCGTGTGGTACACGTATGGAATCAACTATTATATACTTGTGCTAGCGCTAGCATCAATCGTTCTTTTCACTTCAATTTGTTCTGCTATTGGCAATGCCCCTCGTAAAAAAACACTTGAAGGGTCTTGGTGCATCCTATGAAGCACTAACTGGCTCCATCTTGTCAGGGCTGCGGCTTCTGCAGGTTCAAGATGTACAACAAATTGTTAAATCCCAAGAGAGGATACTACTCTCCTAGAAGACTGTTGCTCCCATGTAAGGAGATCAACCAGAATAAGCTTGATCTCCTTCAAATCAGATCTGGCTGAAGAGAAAATTAATGACATCGAAGGCACTTTTTATACACGAACCGTCATGTGTTAGATGATTTGTTAGTGTCAGAAGGTACGCACTCATCATATATTATCCTCCGAATAACCATACACACGTAGCTAGCATCAAGACTAATGGCTTATCTCCTCACCATCTCAACCATGCTCTGCCACAACATCCATACCTATATAAGCATATCAAGTTTACCCTAAAATCTAGACTTAGAATTTTGAATTATTTCCTTAACCAAGAAAAAACACCCCACTGACTTGAGCGTCAGAGTGTCTTCTTCGTTTTTTGCAAGGTTTTTTCATGTAAACTCAGTCAGAAACATAAAGGAGGGTTCATCATCTGGTCGGAGATTTTGATCTTCAGGAATATATCAAAGAAAACCGATTTCTGACATCGTTACAAGGCATGCGCCATAGATCACAAAAAAAAATTAAGAAACAAGATAATAATCTTATAAATGAGACCCAAAACAAGATCAGAAACAAATGAGGAAGAAGAGCAGAAACATATTGGCGGTATTAAGTGGTTCGTATTTGCTCAATCAAACAAATCCAGTCATATAAAACAAATACAAACATTCGGTCAACCGCAAATCTAGAGAGAAAAAGTTAAGCAAAAACACAAGAACAACATGAATCTAGAACTGATCAAACTACATAAGAGATAAATATAAAACCAAAGAACATGTCAAAGATAAACTGTCGAACCATCACAAAATCAAACCTGTTAGAAACAAACATAAACAAAAGATTTTTGAAAACAAATCATGAGAGAAAACCCTAAATTACAAACTACTCTAGTTTCCAGTTAGAGAAAGTAAGAAACAAAGACTAATCAAAACGATGATGCATTTTTCGTTTCGATTCGCATGATTTAATATTCATTTCGATTTGTAGTAGTTTCCTGATTAGATGTAGTTTACCTCTAGTAAAAGAAAATGGAGAAGTATACTGGTCGAGAAAGAAAGACAGATTCGACTGTAACAAAAATGAAGATCAAACTCTAAATTTAGTTATTTATTGTAACACCCCAAACCCTAGTTGTTATCGATATTGTCCCTGCTTTGACCACCTCACACATGTACGTGATTTTGTTCTTGACGAAGCCACCACAAGCTCACCCAAAAAGCCTCGGTATGGGCAACGACACACGATTCCATCAGAGTACGCAACGATATTGTGGACCCCCCACAACGATATTGTCCTCACTTTCGCCACCACCCACCGTGGTATGAGGCTTTGTTCCCCACATGAGGCCTCAATACTTACTAAGTTTGAGTTTTAAAAACTCGGTAAGGTTTTGTTAGTTGATTTATTGTTACTATTGAGCTTCACGTTCGATGTTATTTGTCTCTTTGATGAATATATCGTCTATGTTCACTGTTCTGCGGAGAAATGCTTTAAGTTTAGATTTTCATGGCGGCCGACGTGGAAATCTGGATTTAGGACGTTACGAAGTGGTATCAGAGCCGAGGACGGTTCTTCGCCGAGGGTGGGAAATTGTAATAGTCTCACATTAATTGCTCGCAAAAGTGTCCTAAGAACTGAGTTATAGGTGTAGCTCAAGCTTAGTAAGTACCGAGGGCTTTTGGGTGGGCTCGTGACGCTTTCGCCAAGAACAAACCTCATACCTGTGTGAGGCGGTCAAAGCGGGGACAATATCGATAATTGCTAGGGCTTGGAGCTTTACATTTATATAAAGGAAGAGTAGTTTAGGTAATAAAAAAAGGTGAACTTCACTGTTTTATTTTTTTTGAGAAATCGACTACGATCTATGTCTCTTTCGTATTTATTTTTATTTTTGTCGTACATGGCATTGATACAACATTAAGATGTGATAAGCACTATAACCGCCTAATTTAAACCATTAATGAAAGAGCTCTAAAACCCGACAACATGAAAGAGACCTAAAACCCGACAACATGAAAGAGGCCTAAAACTCGACAAGTTTATTACATTATTACTATATTTATTGTCTAAATTACATGAGATAAATCTTGATTGCCTAAAATACATGAGATAAATCTTGATGTCAAATTGCTTCGACACTGAGACTGACCTCATGAGCTTAAGAAGGGGTGTCCAACCACTACGCAAAAGGTGAACTTCACTGTTGTGGGTGCACAAACTTTCTTGCTTAAATTGTCATTAACTCAAATTACTTTGGCTTAAACTATTTTGATAATATTATTTTGGTCTCGACAGAAACATTGATGTTTTAGTATTTTTCTTTTTTTTTTGCTTTAAGACAAAATTATTTGGACCCTAATGAGCCAATTTTTAAATTGAAAAATAATTTGTCTAGGCCATGCCATTTTTATTGGTGGGATGGTAGGTCGAGTGAACCTTTCCTTGGGAGGAAGAAACGTAGATAATGATAGTCAATGACACACTGCTTCTTCATCTCTATCCTCTTTCCGTCTAATTTTGGGCCATCGCCCCAATAATAAATAGAGACCTAAACATGGCTCTTTCCTCTCCTTCATTTGCAATTTCCTTCTTTTGTTCTTCTACTTCCTCAATCTTCACTAAGCTTCGACCATTTCCTCTATCCCAATTCTCTCTTTCCCATTTTTCTTCTTCTACTCTTCATCTCTCTTCTCGTCCAAGGGTGAGAATGGCACATACCCTCACTCGGGCCACTCTTGGCCTCACTAAACCTGCAACTATCGATTTCCCCAAGGTCTCTCTCTCTCTCTCTCTTCTCTGTCTTCATCTGCTACTACCCTTTTCTTTGTTATCTATGAATCTGTTTCTCTTTTATGTTAAGATCTATATATATATGCGTGTTCCACAGTCAGTTCATATGTCTGGGTACCCTTCAAAATTTCATCTTTCAAAGCTTTTCTGATAGATTCAGGTTCCGAACAAATATTTGATCACAAATGAGTATTAGGGTTGATGTTTATTTTGAAACGGAAAATGGGTTTTGTGTTTTCTTCTGATCGGGATTATGTAATGAACGTTACCTGTTTGTAAAAATGCAAATGTGATATTTTTGGCATTGGGTTTGCTAATATTTGATTCTTATTCTGCATTAATATGTGTATATTTCATTCTCTTGTTGTTGTGATATTTTGTTTCTTTGATATTCTTCTGAAGAAGACTGCTGTGTGTTTATAAAAATGCAAATTTCAATTGTAGATTGCATTTTCGGCGAAAGAGATAGATTTGGGGGAATGGAAAGGAGACATACTTGCAGTGGGTGTGACAGAGAAAGACATGACTAAGGATGAAAACTCGAAATTTGAGAACCCAGTTTTGAGAAAACTAGATACCCAATTGGGTGGGCTTTTGGCTGAAGCATCCTCTGAAGAGGATTTCACTGGCAAGGTTGGGCAATCAACTGTGCTCAGACTTCCTGGTTTGGGTTCAAAGAGAATTGGTTTAATAGGTCTTGGGAAATTTACCTCTTCTTCTGTAAGTGCTTACAAAACCCTTGGTGAGACTGTTGCAGCAGCGGCAAAGTCTTCTCAAGCAAGTAATGTTGCTATTACACTTGCGTCTTCTGAGGGTTTGTCGAAGGTTAATGCTGCTTCGGCAATAGCATCTGGTAGTTTGTTTAGTATATAACTATTTATCTTTCTTCCTCGTTCTGTTTTTTTAATGTTTCTGAATGATTTGGTTCGGGTGTTTTTTTTTGTATAGGCGCTGTATTGGGTACTTATGATGATAATAGGTTTAAGTCAGAATCAAAGAAGCCGTTGCTCAAATCGGTCGATATTCTTGGTCTTGGCACCGGACCTGAACTTGATAGCAAGCTGAAATATGTGGGTGATGTTTGCTCTGGGGTTCTTTTTGGGAAAGAGCTTGTGAATGCACCAGCTAATGTGTTAACTCCTGGTTCGTAACATTTTCCTTGTTTATTTGATCATATCACTTGTTCCTAAAAGATAATGTACGTCAACCGATCTGCATGCCCTGTAGCTTATTAACATGAATCATGCATGCCATTCCCTTGGTTTACACCATTTAATGCTTAAATCAACTGCCTTTATGGATAAAAATAATTTCACATTTGTCGCCTTCTCTCTGCTGATAATTATTTGTACTGATGTAATTTAGTTTTGATTTTTTCACTCTTTGCAATACAGGTGTTCTGGCCGAAGAAGCGTCAAAAGTTGCTTCGGAGCACAGTGATGTTCTTACTGCAACGATTTTGAATGTTGAACAATGCAAAGAATTGAAAATGGGTTCATATTTGGCTGTTGCAGCCGCTTCCGAAAATCCCCCTCATTTCATCCATTTATGTTACAAACCTCCTACTGGAACTGTCAAAACCAAACTTGCCCTGGTTGGGAAGGGATTAACATTTGACAGGTATTTCATTTTAATGGCATCGAACAGAGTTTTACGAAATAAGCAATGCAATGGTAGAGGGTGTCTTTTATTTTCCAGCTGTTTCAATATGTTATTAAACTCTGGATCTGCAAGTATTTCTGTTTAAACTGTACATAACATTCGTTGGAAAGCTTGAAATAACACATGCAGTGACACTTTGTTTCTTTCGATGATTGCAACTTTAATGAGGCTCATAAGATGCGCATCAAGGCATACAACTCGAGGCACAATATAGGTGTACCGCCTCTTTACCACCTGTTTCAATACTATAACTATATTAAAATATAGGATATTGAAGCTACGCCTCTTAACCGCCTCGAGGCACCGCCTCACATTGTCAAAGAAAACCACATAGAAGCGAAAAAACACTTTTAAAAACATTATAATCTTTGGTTGTGGTTCCCTTTGGCTTAGAAAGTTAGAATATTTTTGAAAATATGTTATTTGTGAAAGGTAGTGGTCGGTTTAGTTTTCTCCATGTCACACGGAATGCTAATTGAACTGCTAGCAGTACGTTTACCAGACCCCTGGGACCTACAGTGCTCATTATCTGGCACTCTAAGGGTATACCTCCCTGGTTTGCTATGTATGGTCAAGGGACAGTTTCTCTTTTCTCGACACAAAATCTACTTTTTATCATGTATGTAATAATACACGTGCATTAAACAATTCCATCTTAGGATAATTTAAAATCTTAAACATTTTAACTATTTAACTAACATCGTTGTTAACTACTCAACTAATGCAACATACATACATATATATATATATATTTATATTACCATTAAATTTGGCCAAGTAAAGGCTTAATATATTGCTAAGCGAGATATAGAGTGTGCTGGTTGGATTGCAAAGTACCCAAACAGGGATGGAATCCTGTACATTCCTGTGTAACCAAGTTTTTAATTTATTTTTTTATCTGCCAGTGGTGGCTACAACATCAAGACTGGACCAGGCTGTTCAATTGAACTAATGAAAGTAGATATGGGAGGTTCTGCTGCGGTTTTGGGTGCAGCGAAAGCAATTGGTCAAATCAAACCTCTAGGAGTTGAGGTATGAGTTTTTTCTTCTTAAGGAAATGGATATGAACTACCTGTAGGTGTAAATCCGGACTTCTCGGGGTGTTGATAAATCATATTCTAACATAGCCGGATTGTACGCTTCCAGGTTCACTTCATTGTTGCAGCTTGTGAGAACATGATAAGTGGCACGGGAATGAGACCGGGGGACATTGTCACTGCTTCCAATGGAAAGACAATTGAGGTAAAACTTTCTCAAAAGAATTAATTGAACAACATTTATGGTTACAACTGTACTACTGTAGTAACTCTTCTGTGTCATATTATACGAACTGCAGTAACTATTAGATGCCATCTTTAACTTTATCCATCATTTAAAAGATAACAGATGATAAGAAGAAACGAAGTTTTTTTCCTTCTGGTAGTTAAATGTTGTCAGTATAGCTATAGCTTGTACCCTTTTCTTCTTTTGAGGTCCATAAGATGGGTCATCCCCCTTTAAAAAAAAGACGGGTCATTTCCTTGTACTGTTATTAACATTAGTTTGATGTAGAAAACATTGTATTTGGAGCTTAAGGTTTATTTATTTTAGGAACTTGAGGTGCTGATCTAGTTATAACGGCGAAAGCTTTAAAGGTTCATATTTTGGGCAACTCATTTTGTTTTTGGCAGTATGCCTGGGAGATCAACCCAGGAGATTGAACTACCAAACATCAAAAGCTGCTTCATTGGACAATTATTTATACTTATATGGCATTGTTGACATATTTGTTACTATTTTATTTTGATGAATCTTTCATCTCTGGTGGATATTGGAGCTTTACAATTCACATCTATATGCGCCTTTTGCTCTTTTTTAGGTCAACAACACTGATGCTGAAGGCAGACTTACACTAGCAGATGCTTTAGTATATGCCTGCAACCAAGGTGTAGATAAGGTATGGCTAGAGAAATCAATTCCTTGCTATCTATAGATAACTAGAGAATCATTCTGTAAGATAGATTGCAATATTTTGATTAGATTCCTAGGGCTTACGAGGAACAGTGGCAAGACCGCAAGAAGATGAGATTACATGAGTTACTTTGTTAGTCATTTCTTAGGGCTTTGGAGAAAGAATAGAAATAAGAGGCAAGATAAATGGCTAATGTAAAAGATATATCACATTAATTTTGAGGCTTTTTGAGAAACATTGGCAAGGGAGAGAAGATTAATGACTTGTGTTCGCTTTTTTGCATGTCATGTAACCATTTGAGCAGATAGTTTTCCTTCGTACGTAATTTTGTGAAACCCTCAAAATTTGGAAGGATCGTAACTATTAAAGTTGAATTTGTTATTTGAGAACAGCCACTTCTTGTTTTATTAGCATTTGTTTCATGTTTTAGAACTATGGGTCTGTAAGATGATAATATGAAAGCCCATAATATAAAAAAAAATTGGTTGGGTCAGCCGTGAGAGGAAAGAGGTGGGAGATCACATTATGGCTACTTGATATACGTTATTCATAAGAAAATTTTCAATTTATATGAGAAGATAAATAATATATCAGTATGCATGTGGTTAAGATATGTTTTCTGGAAATAATATAAAATTGTTGCGTTTCACAAATTAGTAGCTCTGTCCTCAGTCTCCCGAGTCCCGACTTTAGTGTTATGCTTCTTTAAAGTAAGTGTGGAAGTTAGAATTGATAATATTGATATAAAACTTATGAGCTTCTCCCTTTCATTGTGACCTTGTTCTTACTTGTTTTGGGTATAGATTGATTCGCCTTTGACATCTTTGATTGTTCTAAAACCTGTTTTCCGCAGATTGTTGATCTGGCCACCTTAACTGGGGCATGCATAGTTGCCCTTGGACCATCGATTGCAGGTACATTTCATTTTTTGTTCTTGGAGCTCTTTTATTCTACATTAATACTGTCATTAGTTTTTCTGAAAAAATAGCAATAGTGTTGCCAAGTTGAATTGTTGATGATGTAACACTCAATGTCATAAAAAACTGTTTTATTAGGAGTATACACTCCGAATGATGATCTAGCGGAGGAGGTGTTTGCTGCTTCAGAGATCTCCGGGGAGAAGTTTTGGAGAATGCCTTTGGAGGAAAGCTATTGGGAGTCAATGAAATCAGGGGTTGCCGATATGGTTAACACTGGAGGCCGTCAAGGTGGCTCAATCACTGCAGCCCTATTCTTGAAACAGGTTTAATTTCATCTCGATCCTCTTTGTTTTATGTTTCTGTAGCAAAACCCCGCTGTTCCATTAGCAGTTGTGACATTTTTGAAAAGGGTTACAAATGGACTGTGAAGATAAATCTGTGGATCAATTTATTTAACTAATAACCATCTTACCCGAAAACATGAAAAGAGAAATTTTGTTTCATTATTACGATAAGAATAACGACCAAATCGTGAGATTCTCATACCTCTCATTTTGCAGTATGTGGATGAGAAGGTTCAATGGATGCATATAGACATGGCAGGACCAGTGTGGAATGAGAAGAAACGTGCAGCAACAGGATTTGGTGTCTCGACTCTAGTGGAATGGGTTGTCAAGAACTCTTCTTAGTCTACGTAGGAAAAGTTTGGAAGTTCGAATTGAAATCCCTTTCACGAATAAGATTGGACACCTTGAAATGAAAAATGAAAAGTGATGGATGGTGGTTTTTGGTTTTTCTCTAATAAAAAAGTCTCAAATTTCTGGTTCTTGGTTGTAGAATTGCAGTGCTTAAAAATGGAACTCATAGTAAGGAGATAAAAATGTTGTTTTTATAGGGGCACTGAAAGCAAAGCAACTGGCTAAAATGCTATTAGCAGGCGCCCAAAAAACAGTTTATAGGTGCCAAAAATTAACCAAGCACCTACCTAACCTTGGCCTTAATTGAAGAGAAAAATGAGGTTCTTGAGAGATTCTCTCATTGGAGAACAAATTCTTAGGCAGGTGTGTTACAATTTCCCCTTTTTGTGAGAACACTAAGAAATTAATCACTTGAGAGCAAATTTTATTTTCACCTAAAATACCTACCAGACGGCCAAAATCCCTTTTGGTTTGAGTGGCAAGAAGTTTAGTCTTCCACTTTAGAGGTCAGGGGTTCGAGGCACGTGACAACTCAAAAAATAAACCTACCACATAGAGGGCCATTTTTAAAGGTGTAGTCAATTTAACACTAGATGGGATGTCTCTCAGGGATTTCCATTCATTTAATCCGAGTGTTCTACTTGTCGAACGTTCTAGTTTAAAGTAAAGAATTTTTTTAATCCAACTGCTAATAAATGAGACATTGATGTGTCAAACCTAATATCGACAGATGATTAAGTGGAGTAAGAGTAAGAGTTACATTTTAAATGTCATATAATAAGCCATTTAATATCAAAGAATCTTTGTTCTAATATTGCTTAGTCCTATGTGCATACAAAAATTGGTTACATGATAAGTTTTTTTTTGTTGAAAGGAGAGTTTGATGTTGAATTTCAATCATACGAAAATTGGTTACAAGAAACAAAGTCTTTTTGTTGAAAGTAATATTAAGAATTATATTCGAAAAAACCCAGTATCCCACTTCGATATTCAAAATTTGTAGATATTCCCAACTCGAACCCAAACTTGACTATGACCAAAAGGAAGGACTCTCACAAACAGCTCGGATCAATCCATCTTAAGGTCATTTTAGCTTACAAGGAGTCAAAAACTTTTCTTTTTTCTATTAGAAATTTAGGAGGAGTGTGGTGGGAGTCCATGAATTTAGGTCTAAAGTGAGTAGAAAATATGTTTACTGGCGTATATTTAGAATTAGTAGTCCTAGTCGTACTTTATCTACTGAACTCAAAACAATTCATCAAAACAAAGTGAAAGAGGGAAAAAAAAGTGTTTTATTCATAATAGAGTACTAGTATATTTTTTGCTGGATCAATCAACCATTATTATGGAAAAAAAGAGAAGCTTTTGAAAAAAAATGAGTATTTCTCTTACTGTATTGACCTTCAATCTTCATGAAGAAGATCAACCAGAAGAAAATAACCCAAATTCATGGGAGAAAAGAAGAGATTTATGTATAAGTGTTATTACAAGCTATTCCCCAATCATTCTTTGTACTCAACAAGGTGATTTTGAATTACAATCAATCGTTCTAGTTTCTCTTTAAAAATTGTGGGTTGGTTTCAAATTTGTGATCTGGGGTTTTCTCTAAATTTGTTTTGGATGATTGGGTTTCTTGTATTTTTAGGGTTGAAGTCACAGTTGGAGTTTCTTCAGGAGGGATTACCAGGTATTTTTTCTACTTTGATCTTACCAACTATTTGACCTGATCTTTTATACTTTTGACTGAACAAAATTTCTCAATGATTCTGATACTAGAAGGAATTTGGGAGGCTTCTTTGTCTTGTAAACTATTAACAAAATTGAATTGATTTGAATTGATGTTTCAAAATTTGATACTCTTTACTTTTCTAGCTTCTCAATTTACAAGCTGGTGGTGTAAGTAAACATTAATTATCAGAATCTATAAACCCTTGTCTTTCTAGGTAGTAGGAAACTTGTAATTTGAATGCAAATTTTCCAACTTTATGTTTGTAGTTACATTTAGTGATGAGCAACGTGATACCGATAGATGGATGACGATGTGGATAATTAAAGCTTGATTAATGGGGATCAAACTCTGATTAGAATTGAGCATTTTCAATATTGCATTACTGATTTAGCCCATGCATAATAAGAGAATCCAGCCATTTTAAGATGCCAATTAAGGTGGGGGATCAGATGTTAGACTGATCTATGGCATGAAATTTAAGGAGGTTTGGGGTTTAAAATATTGTGTTCGCGGTTCAGGATTTACGAACTGGCGAATTTGGTTTCAAGACCAATATCTGAAGCCCGCATTTCAACATGAAAATTCCCACACGGTTATCTTTTCTGTTGTAATAATTATTCTTATCTTGTAGTTAGTACTAACTATTAATAGATTTTATCCACTGTTACCATACTGGAAGTCCTTCAGTTCTTAGATTTTACACATCCTATACAATTCGACTACTTCCAGAATATGATTTCTGAAGATTACTTACTTGTTCAACTGTAAGTACGGGATTCAGTACTTATTTCTATTTCGAATCGATACTTGGTTTTCTAGTTATCGGTCATGCCTTATGCTTATTTATTACGCATAAACCTTGTAATACCTTATGTTAGACAATGGAACTACAGCAAGCCTCGTGTCAATTAAGAACCTACACTCGTTCCTATATTTTCTTTCTGTTGGGCACCAATAACACTATTATCTATTATCTGCATTGTTTCCATTCCCCAACTGTTCTGGCACGTCTACATAAGAAGATGATTTGTTGCAGTGATAATGAAATCAAGAGAACAATTACAAAGCTCGGGGTAACCCAATGAGTCAGTAATGAGAATAACGAAATATATAATAAGAACATGTGCTAGTACTATTAAGTGATCTGCCTCCACCAACTGTAATTAAAGTATCTCACTTCCGACGGAACCTATTGCATTTCCTGTCAAATGCAAATTGGCTCTAGTAACACTCTTACAGCCTGTTGCTCTCTAGGATTGGAGCTTTGTCAAAACTGATGCTTGTCTCATGTTTTGGGAGTGTTTGTGGTATCAGCATACTTAGTAGTTGGGCTCGGGATTGTCCAATCCACCCGGGTAACTCAGGGACCGGGGTTGAGGGGGTAGCCTGCGCCATCCATGCCGAACCCAGTGGTTAGTTATCATGTATGAAGTTATGAATTACTAGGGATTTTAATTTGAGTTGGGTGCCTATCATTGATCCTGCGTAAAAATCATATGATAGTAGTCTCAATACTCTTCTAAAAATCTGTCAAAAAAATACACTTCTAAATTTCTTGTTCTAGTGTTTCCTTAAACTCTCATTCTTCTTCTTAAAAAAGGTCGTATCATGATTTTCAGTAGTACAAGAGTAGTGTTTGCGGTATGGTGCTCGAGCAAAACTGTAATTTCTTCTTGTGAAGGCACCTTGTTAAGTTTGTGGTCATCCAACTCGAAACCAATTGGCAATGAGTGGAGAGGACCTAGACATTATATGCGTGGTTGCTAGATACCCCATCTCCCATGTGGGACTATTCTCACACACCTACCCATGAAGAATCAACTCCGGGATGCACTTTTGTCTCATTATGGGTAAAATGGAATAGTTTAACAATGACGTAGTTCACCACTTCACCTTATGCCCTCTCCATGTTTTCTTGAATGCCTCCACCACGCGCAGATAGATTTTGACCTTCGTGGCTGCGCAAAAAATCCTATATGGTGCTTATAAAGTGAAATTGTAACCAATGCTGCTTTGGTGGGGTATGGGTCTAGCATTTAAGTCAGTCGACTTGTTTGCTTTAAGGATCCTCCAGCAGTTACCATGAGTGGGCATTTGCTACAACGTCCTTCTTTATTAAACGGATGTTGATAAGGAGTCGTTCAAGGTGTGATTAGATATGTTTCAAGTAGTTGCTGAACTTCCAAAGCTCTTTCTGGACAATTTCTTGTGGCACTACTTTCTTTAGTAGATATTTTTTTATCTTCAAGTAGATATGTTCTTAATCAGTGTTATTTCAACTATATATATGTTACCTAATCATATTTGCTTGCAATTGCGTATTGATCCGTAATTTTATTGTAAGTTAATATGTTAACCTATATTATTGAAAGGACTAACTTTAGGGTTGGGTTATTTATTCTAACAAGGTTATGACCAATTCGGGATATCGAGAAAAGGATCTCAAGACACTACTGATGAACATTGCACCATCTTTTATGACAAGGAAAAGGTAAAGGCTTCCTTTATTTTTTATTATCTTTTCATCTCTTGAAGGTTTTTTAAAACCTTTACGATTAGAGAATTCATATGGTTCAATGGTTGTTTTCTTCTCTAAGCTTTTCTTGGATTTATTGAAGGTGGAGCTTATAGAAGGTGGAACATTTTGGTTATCCGAGTCACCCTCAGTTCCGGGAAGCATATCTTGGGGGGCAGCAGTTCCATGTATTGCTACATGGGCGATATCCTTTTTTCTCTTACTACCCTGTGTGGGTGTGTCATATTATAATGTAACTATAATTGTGTTATCTACAAAATATCTACCTCTTGTGAAACCACCCTGTACCAGTTCGGAAGCACTTTATCTCAGCTAAACTCTTCTGTAATAATATCATATTGTGAAACCCACTTCAATTGGCTAGTAACACGAGTATCTATCCACTGTAGGGACCAAGGAATAAAACTTCCCGAAATTTAACGTTTCCTAAATTTAGATTAGGTGCACGAAATCACACTTACAACTATTTCCTGCATAGTTTCCACCGATATGATGGAAGTTTCGACCAAAATTGTTGGAAATCTGAAATTTCTACGGACATGATGGAAATCTCCACTGACAGAGTGAAAATCTAGCAAAAAATCCTGAGAAACTAAAACTAAAAACATATTTATTCCTTCATCTTTTTCATCTCCATTTCTCATGTAGATATCTCGTGATTTTTATGTTATGTTCTGAAATATTTGAATGATTTACCCTCTCACTTAACTGCCCAAATTGATTTTAGCTTTGTAATACCCCTGATATAATTGTGTAATCAACGATGCCTTCTCAAACTTACAAAGTTTGTTAACTATTGTCAGTAAAAATGTTATCTTTTGAATGATATTTTCAAGAAGTTACTCAATTTACTCCCGGACGTAACTGTGTAAATTTTAATACTCCTCAAACTAGTAGATTTTGTTAATCTGTTATATACATCATTTTTATGCTTCAATAATCTTGTTATATACAATTGCATCGTATTTCTATCATTTCCACACTAACCGAAATATTTCTACAAAATTTTCAATTTCGGGACTGGCCGAAATTTCTACCGAAACCGAAACTTTATTCCTTGCAGTAGGGACTAGGTTGAATCTTTATGTTTCAGAATTTTTTTTTTATATTGTTCACTTCCTTGACATGATCTTTACACATTTCAACTGAAAGGGGTTGAGCAACCGGGCTTTTCATTCCAGATAGTAAATACCAACATGGATGAGGTTAGTCCTCATGCTCGTAGACGAAGTGCTTTGCTCACATGGCAGCACATAGCTTCCTTACCTCCTACATTGCCAGTTGTTTACTGTGGAGGATTCAACACTCAGAAGGAATCCACAACAGGTCGGTTTCTACTTGGGAGATCAAGGTAATCACCCTGATAACTATAGTATCCAGTTAGCTCTGTACGAGGAACTTCTCGGATTTTTCGCTTTTTATTCATGTACGTTTAGAATATTTCAGTATTTGTAGCACTACGAAGGGCAAACATTAGTGTATTTTTAAATTAAATTGTAATACTAATGGGAACTTCAAGTGACAACTTGAACTGAATGGATCAGATTGATAAGATCTAGACCTACTTCTGTTTGGACAGTACTGGATTGAAAGAATCAATAGCAATGAAGAAGCTAAGGGGAGAATCTAATATATATTGCAATTTTTGTATAACAGTTATCTACGTTAATTGCGATTTGATTCAAATATCCTTATGGGTTTTTATTTTGAGCTGGTTCTTAGCCAGTTTGAATCTACTTCATGATTCTATCTGCAGAGAGCACGGGGTCATTGGAGATATGAGGGATGCATGGCCTAACGCTCGAGTGAGGAAAAATGCTTCGTTGATACATACGTACCATGGATTTAAAGGTATTGTCTTTTTCTTGCATTGGGGATATGAATGCGACTGCACACGTAAATCATTTCAATTCAGATTTCAGATTATGAAAAAACAATTACAAATTAAGCATATTGAAGTTATATTATGCTGCAGGTGACAAGCAAGGAGCGCGCGAATTCCTGAAGTTGGTGTTTAGAGCTCTTTGCCTTTGTTGGGACCGTCAAACTCAAGATCTACACATAGATTGGGTTCTTTACAGAGGCAGGTCACTAATTCCGGTGTCGTCCGAGGTAGTTAATGATCACATTGATGGAGTTTATCCATCCTCTCATTATCCGGTATTTGCTGAGTTTATGCTCCCCCGTTCAGTTAGGTTACTTGAACCACCGGCAGCACCACCACCTGTCGAACCACCACCGCCTGTTGAACCACTAACATATGAAGGTTAATTGTTTTTATCTCCAGTTTGTGTTAACTTGGGAAACGACTATTTGTTTTCATTTATTCTTTTATACCATTTTGCTATGTACTATGTTTGTAAAATGATACTATAGAACATATAGATTGGTTTATTGGTGTTGTGGTAAAAGGTGATTCATTCAAACAATCTTCTAGGCTTATCGAAATATTAATTTCAGTTTGTAACATTCTGTTCATATTTTTTGTACAATAATCTTCTTCAACCTTTTTTTTCCTTTAAAATGCTCGGCTTTGAGTTCCAGATGTTTTATTTTTAATTCTATTAGATGAACTTGTTTTTGTAGAGAAGAGTAAGATTCTAATTGGGGTTTTACCAAATAGGTCAATAGTAATGAAAATAAGTAAAAAAACATTTTCTTGAGATGTCACGTTTTTATGAAATTTATATATTTAAAAAGAATTTTCCAAATCTTTTTAACAAGATTTACTCTCAATATCTTTTCTTCAAAATTATTTTCTGATTTTTTTATCGAAAGTGGGTCTTTTTAAAAAGATAATGAAAAATCCTTTCCAAATGTATGTTTTGTACTTTTCTACTTATTTTCAATATTATTTTGACCTTTTTAGTTATTGCCCCTTGATTGAAAGAGTAGTTGTTAGTTTAATTGAAAAATATTGCTTTTTCTCCGTTATAACATCATCATCAAAATCTTGAGACATAATAAATATATTATAAAATATCTAATAAGAGGGAAAAACAGGTTTCTATGGGTTTGCTTTTTTTTTTTTCTGGGAGGATGACAAGAAGAATCAGGAAAATTTCGTGAAAGTTCTAGTTTAAACTTAAATATATTTACGATATTTTAATGTGAAGACATTGTTTGATATGCTTCTTTGATGCAGAGATAACGCGAAATCATCATGTTTCCAAGGTGAAAGATGTTCTAGTCTTTTTTTTTGTTGAACTAGCTTTCATAGATTAAATAACAGCGTTATTACAATATTTATTAACTAAAATACAAGGTACATTCTTCCACTCTTTGCTCGCCTTTTTCTTCCTTGCCCATTTAGCTAATGTGTCTGTGCTGGAATTGAGTTCTCTTTTCGTATACTTGAATTTCACCACTTCGAATTCTTTTCTGCTTTCTTTTATTATACTTGATGTTCTAGTCTCGTATGAAAATCTTGACATGAAAATGATGCCTACAGCCTACTCATTCATGTATATTAAGATGAAAGGAAAATAAGCTTCCCCACTTCAACTTTTTTGAAGTACTTCAAATTCATTTTATTTGATTCTTAACCTAGAACATTTCAAAACAGGGGTTTAACCAGTTCAAGGTAAATTTACATTCTTTCATCATTAAACCAAGACTAGCTCCACCATAACAAGAAAAAAACAGTTTAACAAGTAGATGCAGTATGCAATATCTAGACAAAATTCATGCTCAAAGCCTACTATATTAGTCCATACTTCATCTCCTTTTTTACTGAGAACTAATGACCCATTCGGAATAAGAATTGCTAAAGCAATGTACTTAAGTGTCTTGAGAAGTAGCAAGGGTTACACCAAGACTAAAAACTGTAAAAACTAAACCTATTTCATCGATAACTAATAACATATTCTTTGAGGATCTCAACTTAACATGGAGTAGGGGTAAACCAAATAGGAACAGGACCTGACCAAGACATGCTGCTAAAAAATGGTATCCATTTGATACTACCATTTGCTAAATCGAATACACCCATATAGTGATCTTCGTTTCCATTCTCGCTCAGTCCGGTTTGGTCATCTATAAAATAAATGCAGTTACCTTCACAACCAGAAAAATCAGTAGCTAATAGACACGACGATGAATAACCACCACCCATAAACAACATTCGATCGTCTAAGCTTGAGACTGGCTCCCATTTTTGCTCGCTCGAATCGAGTCTGTAGACATCGAATTTAGTTGTTTCATAGATTCGATGTTGAACCTCAGGATCATCTAAGAAACTGTAAAACTTAAAAAGCAGCAATAGTTCCCCGAATGAGTTCACCAGATAAATTAAGAAGTCATCACTGATGTATACTGATTCTGGTGGTGGTGGTTCGATTGTAGAAACTAATGAAGGAACACCATGAATAACATCATAAATTTCTAGAAATCCTTCTGAGTTAACAATATAGAATGAGTTATTATAAAATATAACATCTTGGGAATAAGATCCAGGATCTACTATAAATGTCCATGATTCATCTCCTCTCTTATAAAAACTCAATTCCCCATTTGAACTATAGGTTATATTGCTATAGCTACAAAATCCTGTGACATGGGGTTTGAAGATAAAACAACTTTCTTCATTGATTTATCCAATGTAAAAGGTGGAAGTTGGATCTGAACCCTAGTAAGGGGATTCATTAACATGATGTTTGACCTTCCTTCTAGTGAAATAAGCCAACCTAATGAAGACCCATCACAATTATTAGTACTCCTAATCTCCTGCAGATTCAAATGGTGAACTTTGTTTTCTAAAAGATTGAAGAAATCAATTTGATTTGATGATATTTCTGATGAACAAATCATTACCCATGGAAATTGGGGAGGAAGATGATGAGGGGTACGTGATAAAGATAAACTCCATTTTGAACAAACAGCACGAAATCTAATGTAATCAGCATAGATGGTAATTCTTTTAGCTACCTCATCTATTAGTTCAGGTGGAAGTTCAGACCAACCTACTACTTTCATGATTTTAATTTTCAATCTATTTCAAGAAATCCAAACTGAAAATAGTAATGGGTAGTGAAGAAAGTAAGTTTATATGAAGTAAATAACCTGATTCCTAAAATACGATCCTCCTGGCGAAATGGTTCCTCAACCTTAATGAAGTCTGGAGTGTTGAGGCAAGGATAGTTGATACTTTTTTTTTTTTTTTTTTGTTGAAAGGATAGTTGATACTTGATAGTAGAGGATTTAGCCCAACTTTTTTTTTTCTTTAAATAGAGGCCTTTAGTATTTCAACAAAAAAAAAAATAGAGGCCTTTAGTTGATTATTTTTTTTTGTTGTTGTAGAGTTTGATTGTGGAGAAGTGAAAAATGATATTGTCGATAGAATATTCAGGACTGAAAGAAGAAGATTATAAGAGCACCTCCAACCCTAGCCTGTCTTAAGTCCACAAAATCACTTTTTTTTCATCCAAAATTTTCAGCCGTAACTCAACCTAAGAAATTCAGCTCCAACCCCAGCCTCTCTTGAGACTTAAAATTTAAATTTTTTATTTTTCAATTTACTTTATAAGTTCGATTAAACAACATTGATTATAACTAATAATTGATTAAAAATTTAAATTTACTTGATACGACTAAACAACAATTATTATTAAAGATAGCTACAAGGAGTTTCTTGGGTCTCATAGAGGATCGGATAAATAAGCTTCTCGTCTTGCCTTAAGCATTTGTGCACCATCTTCGTCGAGAGTCCTAGCATCAATCATCAGTAACTTCACCTCATATTGATATCTAGCAAATTGCATCTTTTGGTTCTTGTATTCTCTCTCTCCTCATATGATTTTTTGTTGAACTAGTACAACTTCTTGTTGAACCCGAAGAGCTTCTTGTTAAATCCGTAGAGCTTCTTCCACTGTTGTAGCTCTCTGTTGTGATTCTTCGTCTCTCGTTTCCAAATAGGTCGCAGCTTTGGGGAATAAAGAAAAGTCTCAGGGGCATAAAGATAGTTTCATTTTGAGTCCAAAAAATTATCTCTTTGCTTTTTGTACCCCATTCTCCATCTCCTCTCTTCTGCTCCTTCTCTCTCTTGCTTGTTCTCTCTCTATATCTCTCTTTCCTGTTAATGGTGAAGATTTACAGAGACAAACAAATAATTGTTCAAGAAAACAAATAGATTGGCAATGTAAATTAAGTACTACATCAACAATCAGATTTCATATTGACGGTAGATTCTAGTTTGATATGAGACCATTACTGGAACAAACTGCAGTTTTTCTTCAGATTGATCTCTAAATAATCAGATAATCAAATAACTTTAACAACTAATGTTACTCTTTTTCTGTCAGATTAAAACTTCAACAAATATTGCTCACCTTCTTTATCATCACTGATTTCCTCTGATATCTTGTTCTTCCTTTTCTTTATTTTTGCCTAGAAACTTCTCTTAAGGGCTGAAAAATACGTTGGCAATCGTCTTCCTTTTCTAGTTCAGCAATTTCTCGTCATCATCTTCTTGATTCTAAATCTTCTTTCTGAAATGCTTTCTTTTAGGAAGTCACTTTGGTACTGTAGGAAGGAATTTGATGATGATTACAACAAAACCCATCATTCTCATAGTTGTAGCGGTCATCATCATCATCCAAAAGAGCATAACTCTATTTTCTTTTTAACCAACATAACTGCTTCTTTTTCTTTTCCTTGATAATTACTCAGAAGAGATGGTTTATGTGAAACCCTAGAAAAATCTCTTTAGCGAAGGTAAGTGTCTGGCTTGACTCCCATTTCAAGTTTGGTTAGGGTTCCCAGAACATCCAAAATTCAACAAGATTTCCCACAACATCAACATGAGGGGATGATTGTTTTGCTAATCCAATCACAAACTGAACAAGAGAAAGGGTTAGGAGGTGGCAGTGGTGATCGGAACGTGGTCGGAATAGTGGTGGTAGTCGGAAGTTGTAGTGGGGGAGAGGGGAAGATGAAGATTAGGGGGAAAAGTACAACTTAATAATATTTTAGATTAAAAACAAAGATTACCCCCAAATCAATCTTGGTCTTTATTCCCCCGTGACTTTCTTTTATTCCCCAAAGTCGCAGCCTTCCAAATATTCTTCCATCAGAGCTATTGAAGAACTACTGACTTCTTTGTTTTTAGCAGTATAATGTGTGGAACTTTCTCCAACTCTTGCATTTGCTTTGACTTGTTTACGGTCAATTGGTCTTTCCTCTGATGGATTTAGTACTGGAATCTCTTTTGCCGGATGTTGACTCTTCTGGCATGTCTGACATCTACATAATGTGTGTCATCAAAATTTTGTAAACATGTTGGAATCTAAAGCCCTTTTCTTTGTAATTTTTTTTTGTACGTTTCCAGTGCTCTTTGTAACTGAAATAAACAAAATTTATTTTAAGTTTATGTTATAAAGTCAAAAGATAGAAATAAAGGGATTAACGGTTTGAATAATTACCCGTTCATAGTTGTTTTTCCCGTTTTTTTGAACTATATTTATTAGCCTCAAAGTAGAGATAAAGTTTTGACATGCTCATACGTGAACGTTGTTGCTTTGCATGCTCATTATATTTTGCCGCTATTTTTTGCTAAAATACTTTATATTTCTGACAATTTCCGACAACCGCATCAAATGTGATTTTCAAAAAAGAATTAGTATGTAAAATATCTTCATCTTGTTTATACTGTACCCGTGTATTGTCTTGGTTGAAGTCGTGTCTTCTTGTCCACAAGAATCATCAAAAGTTTCGTCTAATGTCGAAGGAACATGTGGGGATGTTTCACCATCATCATCCCCTAATTCAACCGACAGAAAAGTAGGAGACAACAATTCCCAGTTTACGACCGGCCATCCCGCTTACAAGGCAATGGTAATTTTAGACCCGTTAGCAGGGTTGGTTATCGAGGCCGAGCTGGTATGCGAAGCAGGACTCCGAGGCAGAGCTGGACTCCGAGATAAAGCTGAACCCCAAGACAAAGTTGGAATGCGGGGCAGAGCTTATGTCGGTTATTAGTGTTAGTGTATCCATGTGATTTTCGGATTTAGAAAGAGATAGTCAGTGAGGCAGTGTGTTGGTGGTGTTGGTGTGAAAAAAATGGCTTTTCGGTGTATCAGTCAGAGAATCCAAACTTGATGCATGACAGCGTCTGTTATGATGAATATTCCATCTGGATGCTTGATAATCCTTCCTCTGATTCCCGGTCCTTGCTCCGGCTAACCTGGGAGGGGGGAAATCTGCAAAGGGTTCGGAAACCTCTCTGACGCTCAAGACAGTCATATTGCTCTTTGCAGTCAAAAAATTGAGTATTGAGTGATCGTTGAGGAACGATTTTGCTTACTTTGGTGAAGGTGATGTGATGTCCTTTTTTAGGTCGTTGGACCGCCTGTGCTAAACGGTGTAGACGAGGCGGTTGTATCCACCGTTTGGGAATTACACTACTGTTCGTAGTTAGGGTTTTCCTTTTGGTTTATCTCATATCTAGGATAATTCAGAATTAAGATTCGTTCTTTGAGATGTTTCCTCCTTTGAGATTTCTTGGAGATGTTTCCTCCTTTGAGACTCTTGAAGTCCAAATTAGTTAACACTTAGGATCGTAGTCGACTGAGATCTTTAGGATGATTCGGAATTAAGTCGATAAGCGTGCGGCGCGCTTCTGCCTTCTCAGTTTAGGGCGTGTGAGAGGCGGTTGGTGAGAGAGGCGGTTGGTGAGAGAGGCGGTTGGTGAGAGAGGCGGTTTGGTGAGAATCCTTTTCCAAATTGGATTTCCAAATTAGACTCAAAATTGGAAATTGCTCAAAACTGGAAATTAGAGTCGGTGACTTCCTATATATATATATATATATATATATATATATATATATATATAAGTGTCTGTCATCAATTAACAACACACACAACAAGTATTCATTAAAGAGAGAGAGTAGGTGAGAGAGATAGAAGGTTAATTTCTATTCAGTACTGTCTTGGGACGAACTTGCGGGTTGTGTGAGTCATCTTCGTCTATCCTTCAATAAAATTTTCTTGGTTGCCCGATGACGTAGGCTTTAAGCCAAACCTCGTTAATTAAGTTTGCATATTTATTTTTTGGCTTAGCTTTTCGATTAATTTTCATAGTCGGATCAATTTCAAGGATATGTTTGATAGCTTTCGCGAACTCTTAGTACTCACAGGACGTAAGGCATTGACCTAGCTTACGTGGACCCCCCCCCCTTTACACTTCTTGAGAGTCCCATGGCAGACCTGGTTATATTTTAGGCGGAACAGGGCATGGAACTCCTTGGTCGATTTTGTCGATCTCCCAGTTTTGAGCTTAGGTGACAGATTTTTTTGGGCCCAACAGACCTGTTGCCTTGAGACGGGTTGACCCGTTGGGTTTCTTGGTATATTCTTGACTTCTTCACGTCAGACAACGGTTATCAAATTTATGCATCTTCATGAGTCCCGCCACTCCTTAGTAGAAAGTAAAGAAACTAATTAAGGAGTAGAAGTACTCTCTAGTTCTAAGCGACAAATAACTTAGGTAAATAAATTTCAAGGGTAACAGATATACCTGGACCAGAACTGTTCGTAAAGCTTGGTCATTCTTCGCTTATCTATTTTCCTGAGCTCCGTGTTCAGGAGTTGATTTTAGCTTGGACTGATCTCCATGTGACTTTGGGGAATAAAGAAAAAGCTCCAGAGAATAAAAAATTTCTATACAATTAGTAAACTGAGATCGACTTTTTTTTATTTTTTACTATAGAGCTTACAATTTTTGAGTTAAATAAATTAAATTTTTAGCAGATCTCAGAGAAAACAGAAAAAAATTAGAAGAAACTTTTATAAACTTAAACAAAATCTTTGGATTTAAGCCCTAAACTCCTTCCAAGCGCTTTTCTTCATCTTTTTCTCTAAAGTTTTGTTTTTTTTAATAACTAAACCCTAAAAATATGGAGAACAACCCTAATACGTTTAGAAGTGATCAAAAATATATTTTTCGGCTCAAAATTAACGGATTTCTAGGATTTAAAATGTGTTTATCTCTCTTCAAGAGTTTCGTCTATAATATTATTGTTTTATCGAGTTGATGGTTATTGATTCGATTCAAAAATATCTTCTTCCTCCATTAAAACAACATCGGAAATATCTCGAGACATGATAAATGTAAGTAGCCAATAACAAAAGAAAGTGAGAATCATAACCTAGTTGTTTATTGGTAATGGTCGTTGTATAACTTGATAATGGAGAAGACAAGAGGTATTGTTGTTGAAATATTTTGATTTTGAGGAAGAACATGAGGACAAAAAAAAAATTATCATTAAATTCTTTAAATTATAGAATTGTTTTTTCTAATCCTCTGTATCTCTTTATTTAATTTCAAATAAAAATAGCTCCTAATACCTATTTGGTATACGGAACCAAAGTGCAAAAAACTGATCTTGTTCTATAGCTCCCCAACAACAAAACCCAACTTCCTTTACCAAACGTCGAGACTTTCTCTCTCTCTATCTAAACTCTTTCTCTCTCTAAAAACAGATGAAGCATGGAAGAACACCAATTATTCGGGTCTTTGGTAAAGGGACATGTCTCTAAATTATTAGGACACAATCAATATCCTTTTAGTAAATAAACAATTTTCCCAAAAAACTAAACAAATCATCATATATTCACTTTAAAATGACTATATTGGAAATACTTTAATATTTAAAATCAGCCACAAAATGAAAAAACATTTTAAATAGTTGAAGATCACTTTTTTTATCCAAGACACGGTACAAATAATGGAATAATAATTGATAAAAAAAGTTCAGACAAAAAATTGAGCCCAAAAATTCGACCAATATGATCCAAATATGCGCGAAATTGCGATCACTATGGCCAAAATATGTTTAATATTTCGACTGCAGTACCTAAAATATTTCATCTTCACCAATAACAAGTGGTCAATATTTTGGCGACAAAGAAAATACAGTAACTATGGTGGCCGAAATTTTTCACTTGGTTGTTCAAGTGGTTGATAGTGTTGGCATAAACTCCCAAATCCTGGACGTCCCAGGTTCGAATCCCATAAGAGGTGGAATCCACGTGATGGAGACCATCCGGCAGGTGGGCCTCACGGCCAGGATATTATGGGGCCCGATGGCCAAGTTGCTATATTAGCATTGTTTCTATATTTTAGTATTTTGAGTTCCTATAATTATGAGTCCTAGGAATCAAGGAAAGTATCCTTAAGTTGTTATCTTCTTTTATTTTCTTTCTTATTTGAGTCTATCTAGGAAATAATAATCTCTATAAAAGAGAAGTCCAGTCTGTCTATTGAACCATTGAATTGAATATCGAATAAAAACCTCCTTGATTGCATTGTTCTTCTTTATTATTATTTCAATTAATCTTGTTTATTTTAGTTATTTAGCAATGAGTTCTTCTATTATTACGCTTCCGCAACAATCTACATCAGCTGGTATCATGAGCCCTCAAAATCCTGAGCAGAAAATAACAAATTTTTTTTCACCAACACATCCGGAACGAAACAAGGTGTTTAAATCACGCCTAACAATTAACAACAAGGTTTGCGACTTCATAATCGACAACGGTAGTGAAGAAAATATGGTTTCCAGTCGTTTAGTTGAAGTACTACAACTACAAACAATTGATCACCCGGTTCCTTACAAAATCGGTTGGATATCTAATCAAAGGGAGTTGTCGGTTCAAAGACAATGTTCGTTTTCCTTCTCCATTGGTACTCATTACCATGATACAATTACTTGTGACGTGGTAGACATGGATAATTGTCACATTATTTTTGGAAGACCTTCGATTTACGACGTAGACGCTACTCACCATTGTAGAGAGAACACCTTCGAATTCCTTTGGTCCCGTAAACGAATTTATCTTATACCACTATCGGACGAACACCCTCACCAACCAACGAGCAAGACAGATCGGTCACCATCAAAAGCAACCGAACCGAGAGGCTTCCTCCTCGCGACAAAGGACTCCTCCACCGCCGGCAGCCAACCATCACCGGAGGTCCAAACCCTTCTCGACGAGTACAACGACCTCAACCCATCATCATCCCCACCGTCGTTACCTCCATTACGAGAAATTCAACACCAAATCGATCTTATACCCGGAGCTAACTTACCAAACCTACCACATCACAAGATGAGTCCGCATGAGCATAAATTACTACAAGAACAGGTGGAAGAATTATTGAACAAAGGTTTTATCCGTGAAAGTCTTTGTCCTTGCGCGGTTCCGACATTATTAGTACCAAAGAAAGACGGAACTTGGCGAATGTGTGTTGATAGTCGGGCTATTAACAAAATTATAATTAAATACGGATTTCCAATTCCCAGACTTGAAGATATGTTGGATCACCTTTCCGGGGCTACGGTATTCTCCAAAATTGATCTAAAAGCAGGTTATCACCAAATCCAAATTCGTGAGGGAGACGAATGGAAGACCGCTTTCAAGACAAAAGAGGGTCTTTATGAATGGTTAGTTATGCCCTTCGAACTCTCTAATGCGCCTAGTACTTTCATGCGTTTCATGAATCAAATTCTTAAGCCATTCTTGAATAAATTTGTGGTAGTTTACTTTGATGATATACTCATCTTTAGTAAGTCAAGAAGTGATCACCTTCAACATATTCGAGAAGTTTTCGACGCTATGCGTCTTAATTCATTATTTATGAATGTTCCGAAGAGCCACTTCTTCCTCAATGAGGTATACTTCCTGGGTTTTCTTATTAGTAAAGAAGGTATGAAAGTTGATCAAGCTAAAGTTCGAGCAATTTCTGAGTGGCCGACTCCTTCTTCACCATCTGAGGTACGTAATTTTAACGGGTTAGCTTCTTTCTATCGAAGATTTATACGGGATTTAAGTACTATAATGGCCCTTTTAATAGACTGTTTAAAGAAAGGAAAATTTTCCTGGGAAAGTCCACAGGAAGAGAGTTTTAATTTAATCAAACAAAGACTATGTTCAGCTCCAGTCTTAGCTTTTCCGAATTTCTCTAAATTATTTGAAGTCGAATGTGACGCTTCAGGCCTCGGGATTGGCGCGGTTCTCTCCCAAGAAAAACGTCCTATCGAATTTATGAGCAAAAAACTCGGTGAAGCCCGTCGTAAGTGGACCGTTTACGAGTCCGAATTTTATGCCCTTTACCGCGCCTTGCGACATTGGAACCGTTTTCTTATAGGAGTGGAATTTGTATTATATTCGGACCATAAAGCATTACAACATTGAATGATCAACGTACAGCTGATCCAATGCATATGAGATGGATTTCGTATATTCAACGATTCAATTTTGTGATTAAACACAAATCAGGAAAAACTAATACGGTTGTCGACGCTTTGAGCCGAAGAGCTAGTCTCCTCACGACTATGGCAGTCCACGTTCCGGGTTTCGAATCAATTTCTAACAACTACAAAGATGATCCGGATTTCGGCCCTATTTGGGAGGCTTGCACTACAAACCGGTCCACGGGTGAGTTTTTTATTTCTAACGGTTATCTTTTTCATGGACAACAGTTGTGTATTCCTAATTCTTCTCTACGTGAACATATTATTCGGGAATTACATAACGAGGGTCATGTAGGAAGAGACAAGACATATACACTAGTGTTTGATCGTTTTTTTTGGCCGAAATTACGACGTGATGTCTCCCGTATAGTTGAACGATGTTATACGTGTCAGACTAGTAAAGGTAAAACTCAAAATATAGGTCTTTATACACCACTACCGACTCCGGTAACTATTTGGAAAGATTTGTCAATGGATTTTGTACTTGGTCTTCCCCGTTCACAGAAGGGTAGGGATTCGATTTTAGTAGTGGTTGATCGTTTCAGTAAGATGGCTCACTTCATCGCTTGTAAGAAGACAAACAATGCTTCTAACATTACGAATTTATTTTTTTGGGAAATTGTTCGTCTCCATGGCTTACCGAAGAGTATTGTTTCAGACCGAGATGTGAAATTTCAAAGCCACTTTTGGCGCTTCTTGTGGAAACGCCTCAATACTAAACTAAATTTCAGCAGTACTTGTCACCCTCAAACTGATGAGCAAACTGAGGTCGTTAACCGTTCGTTAGGGAATTTACTTCGTTGTATTACACGAGACAAGGGAATTAATTGGGAAACGGCTCTACCTCATGCCGAATTTGTGTATAATAGTACTATTAACCGAACAACGAAGAAGGCTCCGTTTGACATTGTTTATACATCTTCACCGAAACATGTCTTGGATCTCGTCCCACTACCAATCGTTCCGGAGTACGATTCCAATGCAGAAACTCTAGCGTCGTCAATCCTCCGTCTCCATGATGAGGTTCGGCAGAATATTGCTACGGCAAATTCGGCGTACAAACTTTCAGCCGATAGGCATAGGACGACTCAGTGCTTCGAGGTGGGTGACTCGGTTATGGTTCATATTTCTAAACAGAGAACTCCGGCTGGAACTTACAAGAAGCTTGGTCAAAAGAAGTTCGGTCCTTTCAAGATACTCACCAAGATAAACGACAATGCGTTTGTTATCGATCTTCCACCGGAATTCAACATTTCTTCCACGTTCAACGTCTCTGACATCTTTCCGTACCACCCGGATGAACCTATTTATGACGACTCGGGGACAAGTTCTTCCTCGGTGGGGGAGTATGATGGAGACCATCCGACAGGTGGGCCTCACGGCCAGGATATTATGGGGTCCGATGGCCAAGTTGCTATATTAGCATAGTTTCTATATTTTAGTATTTTGGGTTCCTATAATTATGAGTCCTAGCAATCAAGGAAAGTATCCTTAAGTTGTTATCTTCTTTTATTTTCTTTCTTATTTGAGTCTATCTAGGAAATAATAATCTCTATAAAAGAGAAGTCCAGTCTGTCTATTGAACCATTGAATTGAATATCGAATAAAAACCTCCTTGATTGCATTGTTCTTCTTTATTATTATTTCAATTAATCTTGTTTATTTTAATTATTTAGCAATGAGTTCTTCTATTATTACGCTTCCGCAACAATCTACATCACCACGCTTATTGAATTTCGGTTATTAAAAGTATAAATAATGTAATAAATTTGTCGGACTTTAGGCCTCTTTCTTGTAGTTGGGTTCTAGACCTCTCCCATTCTTGGTTTAACTTAGGCGGTTATCGTGCTTATCACATCTTCATGATGTATCAATGTCTTGTAATGACTAACTTAGATCGTAGTCGATTTCCCAAAAAAAAATAGACTAGATTCAATTCCAATGAGTACATGGGCCAATCTCTATACAGCCCAGACCTGCCCAAGCATGTACATTTAGATTTTAAAGCCCAATGGTCTTTGAGGAAAGTTCAAAAAGTTTTATAGGCACACCAGTTGGCAAGCCCATACAGGCAAACTTTGTGGAGGTGCATATAGAGAGGATGCACTTGTAACTTGTAAGCCATCACTATTGTGTGTTATTTCCACCTAGAAAGTCATTTTTCAACAAAAAAATAAGTCATTTTCTATTGAAAGGAAACCCTCACATCCCCATTATTATTTTATTATATTTTATAAATGACATCATCTCTTTATACCGTTCCAAACAAATTAATTAATATATTTAAATAAATATATCTCAACCTTGAGATAAACTTTCAAGATGAATGGACATTAATAATGATACAAACAATCATGGCTGAAAAGATTAGACCCATCAAAAGTTAAAAAGAAGGCGCCGTTTGTGGAAGAT
>BEHA01000046.1:767759-796788 GCA_002897215.1 Eschscholzia californica subsp. californica
AGTGTGATCAACTATGATCCAACGGACCAGATTAAACTCGTGGATCAGTACCTCCTCCCTTCAAACCATTGTGATTATTCACTCTAAATGTGACTGTTAACAAACAGTAACCTCTGATTTATAAATAAGCCATGAAATCGGACTTGTAAACTACTTTGAATTAAGAGAGTTTAAAGCATTCAAGAGTATATTAATTTGTGAAAGCAATGAAATCATTTTCAACCAATTTTTGACATGCAAACACAATTATATTAAAAGTCTAAACATTTACTGAAATGTTCACATCATATATAGAATGACACAGAGCACTCATAAATGTTGTGAAAAGTTATTAACATTAAAAGCCATTATGAAATACTTAAACATTTTTAAATATGTTGGCAACAAAATGTAAAAAGACTAATACCAACAAAAAAAACCAGGTTAGTCTAAAACATATGAAAAAATGTTTACTACTAAACACCAAATTAGAGCAATCACAAATATGTAAACAAATAATGCTAAATGTTGAAAACACATCTCACATAAAATGCAAAAGTTTTTTCGAAACATTTTCATAAATGTTCACAAGCACTCAAATTTCGAAAGAACCATAATTATCCATGTTGTAAACACCCACGTCAAAAATCCACCCTTTGTACTAAAATATTTATGAATATGTTCATTAAACCAATGTCTTTGCAACTAACAGATAGAAAAGTGTCACCATCTTTCTGAATCGTCTGCAGACGAAGAAATGTTAAAGACATATCTTTAAGAATCAAAACAAATTTTGACATGTAAACAAATCGAACCGAAAAGTTGAAAAAGGAGACAAACTTTCATGGTGAATTCTACAAAAAAAAAAATTTGTGAAAACACTTATATTTTTCGGAAGATCTCTTCAATATTTCTCAAACGCCAAATTTTTTTAACAATAAAGAAGAACATGAACAACTATTTTTTTCCAAAATATTTCATGATTCAACAACAAACCTATTGTTAAGATCAAAACCCAACTCTTAAGAACAAAAATTCTATATATTAGAAAACCTAGCTTCTTGAAGACTATGAATGAAACAATGCTAATTAATCTCTTTATGAAGAGGGTTACTCAAGAAATGTAGAAAGAGAAGAAGAAGATGCAAGAGTCTAGTATTAAAATGTAGAAAGATAAGAAGATGTAGGTTTATTTTGGAAAAGAATGAAGAGAGAGAAAGTAAAAAAACTTGGGTTATATGGGGACGATTTTGGTCTTTTAATTTTTGGGAAAGTAAAGAGAATGAAGAAAGAGAAAGTAAAAAAGAAATCTTGGTTTTTGTAAAAAGAAGACTAACCAAATTAAATTGGATGAGAAAGTGGGTGGGATTTTATGGGGACGATTTTGTGTAACAAAGGGTAATGTGGTACTTTTACAGAGTGAGTTTTTTTCTCATTAATATTTAAGATCGGGCCTCTTTTCTATTATCCCTCATATTTTGGGCCTTAGAATAACGGGCCCTAATCTAAAATCTGATAGTGACAAGACTTAATGTGATTATTCTTGGGTCCCTATATATGATAAATTCACCAATTTGTCCTGTATGCATCCCTTGACTAAGTTTTATTTTATGGGCTCAAGTTTGCCTTTCTTCCCTCCCCCGAGGACTTTCATCATCGGTTCCATATAAAGAATCATTTTTCGGTGGGCGAAGGGTTAGAAGAGAAGAGGGGTTTCCCCTCTTTGTTTTGAAACAAAAGAGAACGAGAGGTCTCTATTCAATGTCCAATAAGGGAGAGAAATTCCTATTCCTTTGTGGTATCAAAGAGACATAGAGATATAGTTTCATCTTCTCTGATCTCTCTCTTTGATTTCAAAAAAGAGAGGGGAATCCCTCCCTATATTTTGTCTTTTCTCCAACTCCGAAAAGGTTTTTTTTCGTGCTAGACATAATTTCATAACTCTAGTGGAGGAGAGAAAAAAAAGGTACCAATTTGAGAAAAATAAACAAAAAATACTAACATTGAAGACGAAGTACAAAATTTTGCTTAGAGGGGGCAAAATAGTGTCACATGGCCGGGGGCAAAAAAAAATCACACTAGTGATTTTTATGAAAGCTAATTTGTTTTCCCTCTTTTACTTATGAGGACCGTTAATAAGATGTTTATATAAGTTACATTTGTAGATATTGAAAAATGGAAGGTCCAAAACAAAGCGAACCCGATGAAGATCACATTGCACTTATAAATATTCCACAAGATTTTGTTGGTGCCAACGATGGGTTAGGAGATGTAATTGTTGAAGTAAGTAAAGATCTACGCAAGGCTTTGGTTGATTCGATTGAGGCAGAGGTTAGGGAAGCATTTTCTTCACGATTTGTGAGAGAATGTAGTATATTCAGGGTGCACAAAAAGTTTCACAAAATGAACGATCGTGCCTACAAGCCCGAAGTGGTTTCGATTGGTCCCTTACACCGTGGCAAGCTTGAGCTACAAGCAATGGAAAAACTAAGTTAATGTACATGCAGGCATTGCTTTCTCGAACAGCCGAAAATAAATTCCAAGAGCAAAATGTCATTGAAGAGAGTAGTAGTATTGGAACTTACAAAAGAGGTTGAGGAATCGGAAATGAGAACGAAAGGGTGGTTAGCCATATTAGAGGAGTGTATTTCATACATTGAGAGTATAGAAGAAGAAGCTAGAAAGTGTTACTCAGAACACATTATTCTCAAAAGTGATGAGTTCGTCCGAATGATGCTAATTGATGGTTTATTCATAATCGAGCTATTTTCGAGGCTCATTGACGATGACAAGAAAGAAATATATGATCCTTTATTTAGTAAAGTTGGGGACTTGGCAAGTTTATTTAGAGATCTATTTGTCCTTGAGAACCAGATTCCGATGCTTGTTTTAACAGGCCTAGTCCAGACAATTGCAGAAGATGGAGAAACACTTGAAGGGGTTTCCCTAAATTATCTCATGTTAAATTTCTTCAGTTTTATTATGGAAAGAGACGACGAGGTTTTTGAGAGATGCAATGACAGTGAATCCAAACATCTACTAGATTTCTTCGCTACAACGTTACATCCTTCTGCAGAAAATGAAGAAGTAACACAAGTTGTTGATGAAGATCATAAGTACTCAAACTGTAAACATTTAATAAGTAACCTAATTAATAAATTTTATCGTTTAGTCCCGTCGGCTGATTCTTGGAGAGTACTACCATGTGTCACAGAAATGAAACAATCGGGAATAAAGTTCAAGAAAGGGTCTACAAAGGGTAGCTTCGTAGAGATCAAATTTAGTAATGGTTACTTGGAGATTCCTCCTATATCTTTAGATGACACTAGTGAATTAGTCTTTAGAAATCTTATGGCTTTCGAACAATGCACAGACGGAAGCATTACTTATATAAGTTCTTATGCTAGTTTCATGGATTCTATAATTGATTCTGCAGAAGATGTTCGAATACTTTGTTCTAATGATATTATACAGAACCATTTAGGAAGCGACGAAGAGGCCTCAACTCTTTTCAATAATCTATGTTGTGACATAGTGGCCAGAAACTTTCATTATTCTCTTCTCTATAAGGAAATTAATGCGTACTGCAGTAAGGAAACAAATATTTGGAGAGCAACTTTGAAGCGTGACTACTTTAACGGTCCATGGGCATATATTTCATTCTTTGCTGCTATTCTACTTCTTCTTCTTACTCTTACTTCGACTATATTTGCTATTATTCCTGTCGTTCACCCTTCTTGACTAATGAAATGGTACGGTAATGATAAATCCGAGATTAGAAAATAGAAATTTGTGGAGCGTGAAGTTGTTGCAAATGTTTTCTTGGACAAGGAGTTACGTCTACTGTATCATTCTCATTTTATATTACGTACGCTATGTTTCTTTTTTGAATGTGTTATCTTCATCATGTTACGCATGTTTGGTATTTTGTATTCCTGCTGCCTCGAGTCTTTTATTGTAATGGAATATGTTTTTCTCATTATGTTACACATGTTTGGTATTTTGTAATCCTGCTACCTCGAGTCTTGTATGGTAATGGAATATGTTTTTTCTGCCTATTAATAAAAGGCTTTCTTACCATATGGCGAAGGGAATCGTAAAAAAGGAAATGTAAAAATCTTGATTGTACAAACTATGAAATCATTTCGATACTCGTCAGGTAAAAGACATTTTATATACCAAAAATCTCAAATTTATGACCAAGAGTTTCTACTCTTGTAGTTGAACATGACAAATTTGAATACAATAAATTAGTTCAAGTTCAATACACAAGTGTATTTCATATTAAAATCACTCACGAGATCTTTTTTGACAGTTTTTCTGCTTACCTAATAGGGAAGAGTTAATTTTGTCATTCGTCTCTTTGTTGTCATCATTCTTTGTTTGCATCTTATCAGAGCGTTTAGGTACACTTTGCGCTACCATTTGTGCTATTTTATTTCAATCAAACCTCTCAGTCAATTACAATTCTCCTTTTATAGAAGTAAAGAGAAAGATAGAGTTAGTTACTATGTTGATTATAGAAATAACAGATTTCCTAAGGTTAGTTACTAAATCACACTAGGTTGTTATCTCAGGTGGCTGTTTCTACCATAATATGAAGACTAAAACTGGGTTGGTCCTCTGGGCTTTATTATCTTGGTTTTGACCAGACCTTTGTATTTAACCATATAAGAGCTCTTTTGAAGCCCTAATGTCTTCTATCTCTTCTCTTCAGAAACCCTAGATCTCACAGGAAGAAGGCACCAAAATAAGAACACTAATAATAAGAATTTAAAGTAATATTGTTTAGCTAAATTTTGGTTAATTGTAACACTTACTAATTGTAGTTTTTGTATGCGAACCGATTGCAAACAATTGGTTGCAAAATGAGAGAAATAACAATTCAACTAAATCCCAAGTTTTGAGAAAAATATAGAGAAATTGGATTTTGTTTTCAAATTTTGTAGACACTTTTGACATTAGATCACTGTGGACTATTGTTGGACTATTGGACCAAACTGTCATTACTAAAATTGATTAATAAGTAATTAGCTCTACCTAAAGTAATAAGGGAATTAAATGCTAAGTGTACAAAGAATCTTTGACAAAATCCTTGACACGATAAGTCACACGGGTAACAGAACGGTCTAGATCAAAGTCAAACTTTGAGTAATTAGCTCTACCTAAAGTAATAAAGGAAATGCTAAGTAATAATCATGTGTGGATCCCCAATTATTACATATTTACATTTAATAATGATATTTTCGGCTTTTCCTATATTTTTCCCTAATAATTAGAGAAATTGCAAAAAGGAAAGGAAAAAAAGCATAATGGAAAACAGGAGTAAGAACACAAGAGATAAAGAGACACTAGTGATTGAGATGTCTGTCATCATTTTATTACTAGAATGATTGCAAAACCAAGAAAGAGATAGTGAGAGAAAAGAAGCCATCAAAGTAGAATTTCATGGTATAAAAACTACTGGAACCGGTAAGAATGGGGTTTGATGGCTGATGATGAGAAGAGAGAGAAAGTAGAGGCAAATTCCATACACAAACATCATGTTGTTGGCCATTAAATGGCAACAAAATTGCTAGTTTTGGTTGGAAAAATGAGCTCTTCTCTATATGTACTCAAAGCTCTACAATTCTTATATTTAGACCTAATAAGAAGCCTAGCTAATTCACTTTCTAGGGTTTGGTTTTATAACTTTCTAAAGTGAGAAGATGTAGAAGTAAGGAAGAAGGAAGCTTATATTTTTTCTTTCTGCTATCCCATTGGATTGAGGTGAGTCAGGAGAAGTTGTTTGATGTATTATGTCGTGATTCCTACAGAATTGAGTGAAGAGATCTCCTACGTATTCTCCCCCTCTATCTGATCTAAGGATTTTTATCTTTTTATTTAGTTGATTTTCTACTTCTAGTTTGTAGGTTTTAAAACTTTCTAAGGCTTCATCTTTGCTATTTAGAAGGTAGATGTTACAAAATCTAGAGTGATCGTCAATAAAAGTTATGTAGAAGCGTTTGTCTCCTCTCGAAGGAGTTGCTTTTAGGTCTTCTAGATCAGAGTGAATTAATTCTAGCGGTTCATTAGTTGTTCTTTCTACGGTTTTAAATGGCTTCGTTTTAAGTTTTGTCTCTACACAAATTTCACATTTGTCTTCTTTTTCTTGTTTAGTTGTAGGAATGTATCCTTGTTTCATAAGTCGTTCTAGAGTGGAGGCACTAAGGTGTCCTAACCTATATACCATGCCAAACATCTGAAGTACTAGAAGTATTATGCACAATCGAGTAAGCAGAAGAAAATACTTTATTTAATTCTGAATCAGAAACAACATTTAATTTAAATTGGCTCTCAGTACAATACCCTTTCCCCACATAGACCCCCCCTTTGGACAGAATGACCTCGTCACTTTCAATCACAATCTTGAACCCTTTCTTGTTTAGTACCGAAATAGAGATTAAGTTCTTTCTAATTTCAGGAACGTGAAGCACATCATTTAGAGTCATGGTTTTTCCAGAAGTCATATTTAGAACAATCTTCCCATTTCCTACGATTGTGGATGAAGAGTTGTTACCCATATACAGTTGTTCTCCTGTTTTTACTGGGTTATATGAAGAAAATTGTGACTTCTCTGAACAGATGTGTTTAGTGGCTCCTGTATCGAACCACCAATCTTTAGTGTTAGTCGCTAAGTTGGTTTCAGTTAACATTGCACAAAAGTTCTCTGTTTCGACTACGTGAGCAAGATTGGGTCTGGGATGTTTGGTCGGGGGGTTAGGGTTAGGATTTGCTTTCCTGTGTCTGCAGTCCTTGCTAGGTGACCAGACTTACCACATACATAACATGGTTTAGAATTACCTTGGTTAGGCTTAGAACCAGCCCTTTTGAATTTAGAATTACCTTTCTTCCGCTGGTCAGAAGGTTTGTAATTGGTAAGCTTTTTCTTCTTTACCTCTTCCACGATGTGAGCTTTAGATACAAGTGAAGCAGCCACCTCATTTTCCTCCTGTTTCAGATGTTCTTCTTCAACCCTGATTTGAAGAATCAAGTATTGCATGTCAATGTCCTTCCTTTTGTGTCTGAGTTTCTTCTTGTACTCATTCCAGCTGGGCGGTAGCTTTTCAATAACTGCAGCAACCTGGAAAGCCTCATCTATAACCATTTCCTCAGTTTTTATTTCATTTAGAATGAGCCTTAGTTCCTGAAATTGGCTTACTACAGATTTTTCATCTTCCATTTGTAATCCAGAAATCGTCTTACTACGAACTTCTTAATACCTGCATCTTTAGAGATATATTTCTCTTGTAGAGAGTCCCATAATTCTTTGGCAGTCTTAGTATGGCAGTAGATATCATATAAGATGTTATCTAAGCAGTTCAGAATATAGTTTCTGCATAGATAGTCAGCCTTATTCCAGGCCTCTACTGCTCTAGATTTACCAGGTTCATTTCCCCCCACAACAGTGGTAGCTGGTTCGGTTAAAACATAGTTTATATTCAAAGTGGTTAGAAAAAATAACATTTTTTGTTGCCATCTTTTGAAATTTTGGCCATCGAATTTCTCTGGTTTTTCATTGCTCATCTTAAATTTCATTTTCAGTAAAACAGTAAATCTTTTTGGTCGATTTTGAAAAGAGAATTTTTAAAGGCTTCAGATTGTTAATTAAATAATATTAAAAAAAACCAAATAGTAAAAGCAGAATTTAAATGAGCAATAAACAGTAAGTGTAAGTAAATCACTTATCTTTTTGCAGAGCTTAATCAAGTAGTAATCGAACCAACCAGAGAGAATGAACGTGCAAATAGACCGCAGTATAGTAATGATAGAACAGAGGCACAAGTTTAACTCGCTTTCCTGCAGACTTTAAACGCCCCTGATCTTAACAGAACTTAAAGGCAGAGAGGTGGAGAATAAGTAGCCAGTGCACACATACTTGGACTAATTCCACTAGCCAGTAGTGGACCGAGACCGAGACCGAGTCCGGGGTCCGGGTCGACCCGCGAGGGTGTGAAAGAGATAAATGTAAGTGTGCCTAAGGTAAGGGTGCCTCTAAAAAGTGATGGGTCTCTCCTCCGGAGAGCACTATTGTAACCCCAAGTGCCACACCCCTTTACACCCAACTTTCTCCTTATAAATACAAGCTTGTTTTTCTCTTTGAGAGATGTGGGACAAAACTTTTAGTTTAAAAGTTTCCATTTCCCTATTAGTAAGGATGATAAAAGTGTTCTCTATTTTTATTTGTTTGTGGGTGAAAGTAGTTTAATCCATAAGTAAGCTATCTTTAGCTCAAATAGAAGTAGTTGTTAGATTTTATTCAAACACTACTACTAACATTAAATTCATTTACAGGAGGAGGGAGAAAATGAATTGGGAGCATCATTGACTTTATGAGCCAACGATATTGTATTGAACCAACTCGTGAAACATTTTGTGTTTTTTTTATTTGTATTAGTCACCATTTTTTTAATTTCAAATGGAGTTAAGTATCTTAAGGTTGTTATGTAGATGACTAGATCAAGAGTTGCAAGAGAAGGAGCTTCCACATCTCAATACAGAGTTCATCCAGGTTTCTATCTCTCCTCACTATACAGTATACATATACAAGTGTGTGTTTTCTGCACTTCTAGTTGAACTAAATTCTTCTGTTAGGATTATGAAGACTCTGTTGGAAAAAGGAGCTTTAAACCAAATTTGAAGTTGGGCCTTGTATGGAATATTATGTGGGCTTGAAGTTTGAGTGTGGTTTGAGTATTATAAGGTTACAAAATAGAAATGTGTTAGATTGAAAAGTGATGTAATAGTGAAAAGAAGAGAAAAAACGTGAGGCAGCTTCTCAATTTGAGATCTAGAAAAACCTAGTGAGAGAAAGTGAAAGAAAGGTGATTCCTTGCTAGGGTATATTGTATTTTTGAAGACTTAATAGTTTAATGGTGTTTTGTGTTGCTTGCTTCTAAAGGTTAGTAGTTAATTACTTTGTTATTGAAAAGAGATTGAACTCATATTTGAATCTAAATTTGATGAGGTTTATTGATTGATAGTATTGGGTCTTATAGATATTGTTTGTGGTTTTTTGTGATTAATCTTTGATCATCAATCAATATGGTATCAGAGCCATAATGCTTTAGCATTTTAACACTTTGAGAATCTAGGGTTTGTAAAAAAAATTGGGGATCTTGTAAGAAAGATGGCAAATATGGTACAATCTCAAATACCTAGATTAACAAAAGAAAACTATGGACATTGGTCTATCCAAATGAGTGTATTGTTGGGTTCTCAAGATTTGTGGGATATTGTTCAAAATGGTTATGTAGAACCAAGTTTAGAAGAAGAGGATAGTATGAATGATTTACAAAAAAATGTTCTTAAAGATTCAAGGAAGAATGATAAAAAAGCTTTGTTTCTCATATATCAAGGGATAGATAGTCCTACTTTTGAAAAAGTATCCGAAGCAAAATCATCGAAAGAGGCTTGGAATATTCTCAAGAATTCTTTTAGAGGAGTTGATAAAGTAGTGAAAGCTCGTCTTCAAATTTTGCGCGGTGAATTTGAAAGGTTGAGTATGAATGAAGGAGAACTTGTTTCCGATTATGTTTCAAGAGTATTGTCTAATGTTAACGAAATGAAAAGGTGTGGTGAAAAATGTGATGACGTTCGAGTGATGGAGAAGATTTTACGGTCTTTAACACCTAAATTTTATAATGTCGTTATTGTTGTTGAAGAATCAAAAGACTTGGAATCTATGACGGTAGATGAATTGATGGGAACATTGCAAATCCATGAACAAAGGGTGAATAGAAATGTTGCGAACTCTTCAAATTATTCGGTTGATCAAGTGCTTCAAGCAAAACTAACTTTAGAAGAAAAACAATGTATATCAAAAAAGGAAAAAGACTATGAGAGTTATGGAAGAGACTATGATAATCATAGAAGGGGATTTGGAAACCAAAGAGGAAGAAATCCTTTTAATAGAGGAAGAACAAATGAATCAAGAGGAAGAGGTAGAGGAAACTTTACTAGACCTTATAATAGTCATGGTAGAGATAAAAGGGATATTGAATGTTACAATTGTCACAAACTTGGACACTATAGTAATGAATGTTGGTATAAAAATGAAGTGAAGGAAGAATCAAATCTTGTTGAGAACGATGTAGAAATTAATGTGGATCCTACATTGTTATTCTCTTGTGATGGGTTTGATGAATCTCAAACAAATACTTGGTATTTTGATACCGGTGCAAGTAATCATATTTGTGGGAAAAGAGAATTGTTTGTTGAAGTAAATGAAAATGGAAAAGGGAATGTAAAGTTTGGCGACTCTTCAAAGATTCCGGTGCTAGGAAAAGGTAATATCCTCATTCAACTAAAAAATGGCACCCATAGTTATATTTCCGATGTTTATTATGTTCCCGATATGAAAAATAATATTTTGAGTTTGGGACAACTTTTAGAGAAGGGATATGATATTAGATTGAAGGATCTTCACCTCACATTAAGAGATAGAAGTGGAACTCTCATTGCCAAAGTGAAGATGGCGAAAAATAGATTATTCCCTTTGAACATTCAACATGGTGATGTAAAATGCTTAAACTCTATTGTGAAAGATAAATCTTGGTTGTGGCATTTGAGACTTGGGCATCTAAACTTTGATGGGATAAAGACTTTGGCAAGCAAGAATATGGTAAGGGGTTTACCATATATTGATCACCCACATAAAGTGTGTGAAGGATGTATCTTTGGTAAACATCATCGAACAAATTTTTCGAAAGAAGGAAGGTGGAGAGCTTATAATCCATTAGAACTTGTGCATACCGATGTTTGTGGTCCATTGAAGCCGATGACAAATGGAGGTAATAATTATTTCCTTACTTTCATTGATGATTATAGTAGAAAAACATGGGTATACTTCTTGAAAAATAAATTTGAAGTATTTGAAGCATTCAAAGAATTCAAGAATATGGTTGAAAAACAAAGTGGTTATGTGATCAAGAAATTAAGATCCGATAGAGGTGGAGAATACACTTCAAGAGATTTTGATATGTTTTGTAAAAATCATGGGATTATTCATGAACTTACTCCATCATACACACCACAACTAAATGGAGTGTCCGAGAGGAAAAACCGCACCATATTAAATATGGCAAGAAGCATGTTAAAAGAGAAAATGTTGCCTAGAAATTTTTGGGGGGAAGCCGTGGCATGTGCCGTATATTTGTTGAATAGATGTCCCACAAAAAGTGTGTATATGAAGACACCGGAAGAGGCATGGGGCTACTACAAGCCAAGTGTGGCTCATTTAAAAGTTTTTGGGTGCATTGCTTATGCAAGGATACCGGAAGCAAGAAGAACAAAACTTGATGACAAAGGTGAAAAATGCATATTCCTTGGTTATGATGAACAAACAAAATGCTACAAGTTATTCAACCCTATTGCCAATAAAGTTCTCCTTAGTAGAGATGTTGTATTTGAAGAAGAAATGGCATGGGAGTGGAAAGGAAAAGAAATTACTCAAGTTGAACTTGAGCTTGAAGGGGAAGAACATGAAAAAGAAGAAGCACAAAGAGAAGTTTAAAGTTCTAGTGAAAGACCAATGAAGACAAGAAGTTTGAGAGAAATTTATGAAGTTGTAGATAATGAAGAAGAATTGAACTTGTGTTGTTTTCTCATGGATTGTGATCCTATTAGTTATGAAGAGGCCATCCAAGAAGAAAAATGGGAAAATGCAATGAATGAAGAAATTAATGCAATTGAAAAAAATGATACGTGGGAGTTGACAAATTTGCCAAAGGGATACAAACCTATTGGCGTGAAGTGGGTGTATAAGACAAAGAAGAATGCAAGTGGAGAAGTCCAAAGATACAAAGCAAGACTTGTAGCTAAAGGTTACAAGCAAAGGGCCGGCATTGATTATAGTGAGGTATTTGCTCCCGTTGCTCGTATGGAAACAATTAGATTGTTAATCTCTAGCGGCTCAATATTCATGGAAGATTTATCAACTTGATGTCAAGTCGGCATTTTTAAATGGTATCCTAGAGGAAGAGATATATGTTGAACAACCTTTGGGATATGTTAAAAAGGGAAAAGAAGATAAAGTCTATAAGTTGAAGAAGGCCCTTTATGGGTTAAAGCAAGCTCCACGTGCATGGAATGCAAGAATTGATAAGTATTTTCACGAAAATGGGTTTGAAAAGTGTCCTCATGAGCACACTTTATATGTGAAAAGTGAAAGAAAATGGAGGTATGTTATTTGTTTGTCTCTATGTTGATGATTTGATATTTACCGGCAATGATTCAAGACTATTTGATGAGTTCAAGAAGAGCATGGTTAAGGAATTTGATATGACCGATATTGGGTTGATGGGTCATTTCCTTGGTACTGAAGTGAAGCAAATGGAAAATGGCATATTTATTTCTCAAAGAGGATATGCTAAGGAAGTCCTTAAAAGGTTTAAAATGGAGTCATGTAATCCGGTAAACACCCCTCTTGAAAGTGGAGTGGTATTGAGAAAATGCACAAGAAGAAGTGATGTCGATCCTACATATTTCGAAAGTTTGATTGGAAGTCTACGTTATCTTACATGTACAAGACCGGATATTCTCTATGGAGTTGGGCTAGTGAGTAGGTACATGGACACACCGGATGAATCTCATCTTAATGTTGCAAAGAGGCTCCTTCGATATGTTAAAGGTACGCTCAATAATGGTTTATTTTTCACTTGTGAACAAGATTTTAAGCTTATCGGTTATTCCGATAGTGATTGGGGTAGAGACTTAGATGAAAGAAAAAGTACATCGGGGTTCGTATTTTTTATGGGTTACACGGCATTTACTTGGTCTTCTAAGAAACAACCCATTGTGACTTTATCTACTTGTGAAGCGGAATATGTAGCCGCTAGCTCTATGGTTTGTCATGCAATTTGGTTAAGAAATATGTTGAAGCATCTTCAATGCCCCCAAGTTGGTCCAACCGAAGTGTTCCTTGATAACAAATCGGCTATTGCTTTAGCCAAGAATCCCGTTTGTCATGAAAGAAGCAAACACATTGATACACGATATCATTTTATTCGTGAGCATGTTAAAGAAGGAGATATTGAAGTGATGTATTGCAAGTCTCAAGATCAAATTGCGGATATATTTACGAAACCTTTGAAGCATGATGTCTTTGAACGATTGAAGTGGATGTTAGGTATGAGAAGCTACGGAAATTTGGTTTAAGGGGGGATGTTGGAAAAAGGGGCTTTAAACCAAATTTGAAGTTGGGCCTTGTATGGAATATTATGTGGGCTTGAAGTTTGAGTGTGGTTTGAGTATTATAAGGTTACAAAATAGAAATGTGTTAGATTGAAAAGTGATGTAATAGTGAAAAGAAGAGAAAAAACGTGAGGCAGCTTCTCAATTTGAGATCTAGAAAAACCTAGTGAGAGAAAGTGAAAGAAAGGTGATTCCTTTCTAGGGTATATGGTATTTTTGAAGACTTAATAGTTTAATGGTGTTTTGTGTTGCTTCCTTCTAAAGGTTAGTAGTTAATTACTTTGTTATTGAAAAGAGATTGAACTCATATTTGAATCTAAATTTGATGAGGTTTATTGATTGATAGTATTGGGTCTTATAGATATTGTTTGTGGTTTTTTGTGATTAATCTTTGATCATCAATCAACAGACTCAGCATAAGTCATGCAACCTGTTCCATTTTTCGTTCTTTTGGATTATGCCAAAAGTAACTAGGCTGCATTTTTTTTGAGTAATCCAAAATCTGACAAGGACAAGATTTAATGTGATTATGCTTTGGCCCCTATATATGACTATCACATTTAGCCTCGGCATAGTACGAGACCCTTGACTAAATCTTGATTTTATGTGCTCAAGTTTGCCCTTCTCTTTTTCTCTTCCTTCCGTCGTTCAGGATTTCATTGATTGAGGTCTTCATGGAGAAACTCTAATCGTTGCATATAAAAACCTAGTTTTCGGTGAGCAAAGGGTTAGAAGAGGAGGGGTTTTCCCTCTCTCTTCTAAAATCGAACAGAAAGAGAGGTGGTTTTCTTTCTTTGTTGAATGTCGAAGAGACAGAGAAAAGGTTTTGTCTTCTCTCTCTTTGATTCCAGAAAAGAGAGGGGACCCCTTGGAGGGTTTGAAAGAATGAAAAGAAAAAAAAGACAACATTGAAAATCAAGAATTGAATTTTACTTAGATGGGGCAAACTAGCATGTTAGAACAATTTGGGGGAGGGCGAAAAATAGTGAGTTGGTCACATCTCTGTGGGAGACCAAAATAGAATTGCACCAATAATTTATGTGAAGAAGCTAATTGATTTGCATGTTATTTCTATTTGTTTTTTTCTCTTTTACTTGTGGGGAGGTTTAATAAGTTGTTTACATAGGGGATATTTGAAGATATTGAAATATGGAAGATCCAAAACAACGTAAATCGGATGAAGATCAAATTCCACTTATAGTTCCACAAGATTTTGTTCATGCAAATAATGGATTAGGGGAAGTAATTGTCGAAGTAAGTACGCGCAAGGCTTTTATTGATTCGATTGAAGCAGATATTAAAGAAGCATTTTTTTCACAATGTTGGAGAGAATGTAGTATATTTAGAGTGCCCGAAAAGCTTCGCAAAATGAATGATCGTGCCTTCACGCCTGATGTGGCTTCGATTGGTCCCGTACACCGTGGCAAACCAGAGTTACAAGCAATGGAACAAACTAAGTTGATATATATGCACATTTTGCTTTGTCGAACAGCCGAAAGAAAATTCCAAAAGCAAAATGGTGATCATGAGGTCATTGGAGAGAGTAGTAGTAGTGTTGGAAATTACAAAAGAGAGATAAAGGAATCGGAAATGATAACAAAAGGGCGGTCAGACACATTAGAGCAGTGTGTTTCATACATTGAGAGTATAGAAGAACAAGCTCGGAAGTGTTACTCAGAACACATTACTCTTGAAAGGGATGAGTTCGTCCGAATGATGCTAACTGATGGTTTATTCATAATCGAGCTATTTCCGAGGCTTATTGATGAAACCAAGAAAGAATTATATGATCCATTATTTAGTAAAATTGGGATCTTGATATGTTTACTTAGAGATCTATTACTCCTTGAGAACCAAATTCCTATGTTTGTTTTAACCGGCCTATTCCAAACAATTGCAGAAGATGGACAAACACTAGAAGGGTTTACCCTAAATTTGCACATTTTGGCTTTCTTTAGTGTTGTGATGAAAAGAGACAACGATGTTTATACGAGATACTTCGACTGTGAGTCCAAACATCTACTAGATTTCTTCGCTATCACATTGTATCCTTCTCCAAGGAATGAAGAAGTAGTTGTAGTTGTTGATGAAGATCATAAGTACACAAACTGTAAACATTTATTAAGTAATCTAATTAACAAATTGTATCAATGGTCGGCCGGCCCGCCGGCTGATTATTGGAGAGTAATACCATGTGTTACAGAGATGAAACAATCGGGAATAAAGATCAGGAAAGGGTCTACAAAGGGTAGCTTCTTAGACATCAAATTCAGTAATGGTGTATTGGAGATTCCTCCCATATCTATATATGACACTACTGAAGTACTATTTAGAAATATTATGGCTTCGGAACAAGGTACAGACGGAAAAGTTACTTATATATGTTTGTATGCTTCTTTCATGGATTCCCTAATTGATTTTGCAGAAGATGTTCGAATACTTTGTTCTAGTGATATTATACAGAACAATTTAGGAAGTGACGAAGAGGCCTCCACTCTTTTCAATAATCTATGCTGTCAAATATCGGCCAGTCACTTTCATTATTCTCATGGGCAATTATTTCATTCTTTGCTGCTCTTCTACTTCTTTTTCTTACTCTTACTTCGACTATATTTGCTATTATTCCTGTAGCTCGCCCTTCTTGATTAATGAATTGTATGGTAATAATAAATTCGATGTTAGAAACTTTGGAATCATGAAGGGGTTTCTTTGTCAATTTGTTGCAAATGTTCTTTTGGAGGAGTTACGCCTACTGTATCGTTATCGTTTTATATAACGTCTTCTATGTTTCTTTTATTGATGATTTATCTTCGTTTTGTTACGTATGTTTAGTGTTTTTTCATTCCTACAACTTCTGATCTTGTATTGTAATTGAATTTGTTTTTCCTACTTATTATAAAAAAACGTTCTTAACATATGATGAAGGGAACAGTTAAAAAAGAAGACTGTAAAGATTTAGGGTGCCTTTAAAGGCACCTGGCCAAAAGGCTGTTAGCGGGCGACCATTTCGTTGACTCATTGACCCGAGTTCTCTATATGCATCCGGTCAACTAACTTGGGTGAAGTTCACCTCCGTTTTCTTCTTTTATCTTCTTCTTCCAAAATAAAATCCCAGGTTGTGCACTACTACGACATTCTCCGACAACCACATCAACACCTACCGGCGACCACTCAAATAAACGGAACCATCAATCTGAGTGAGATATTCATCTTTCAACTGTGTTATATCATCTTTTTAAAAGAAGTAAAGGTCCACTATCATCGATATTCTTAAGTCCCGGATCAGCTGATCTGTTTGGTCCTCTTTGGTCCCGGATCAGCTGATCCGTTTTGTCCTCTTAAGTCCCGGATCAGCTGATCTGTATGGTCCTATTAGGTCCCAGATCAACTGATTTGTTTGGTCCTCTTAAGTCCCAGATCAACTGATTTGTTTGGTCCTCTTAGGTCCCAGATCAACTGATTTGTTTGGTCCTCTTAGGTCCCGGATCAGTTAATCCGCTTGGTCCTCTTAGGTCTCAGACTGGTCCCGTCCGATAGATTTTTAGGCAAATTAAAATTTTCATCTTTCACCACTATCCGTCTTCACCAAATGATTGTTGATTCTAGCACTTAGAGAGTGAAAGAACTGATTGAAAGCAAAATTTGAGATTCGGTTTTGAGCTTTAGAGAGAGAAAATTAAGGTTTTTTCTTAATTGATTTTCAAGTTTTTTCTTAAGGTTTTTTTCTTAACTAATTGAAAGAACTGATTTTCAAGTTTTGAGATTGTTGATTCTAGCACTAAGTTCTATATCGCTCGTTCTCTAAGGGACGATTTTCTGGGAAGAACATTCTTCTCGCCGGATTCTAGTACTTGGGATTAGTTGATCGGCAAAACCCTATATTTGATTACGTGAATAACTTGATGGAGGATTATGAAAGCATGGTTGCCCTCATGGGAAACCTAATGGGAAAGGAAGATGATAGAAGAATTAAACTAGATAAGGAAGACACAAAAAGTGAAGATGAAGGTAGGAGAAGCTTAGCTATTAAGCTAATATCAGGAAGAACAATGAACATGATAGTATTGAGAGAAATCTTAATAGGGGCATGGAAACCAATCGGGAAAATCTGGGTGAATGAATTTCATGAGAACTCCTATCTCATAAACTTTGAACTGACGACTGATAGAGAGAAGGTGGAGGAAGGCTCGCCATGGTATGTCCAAGATGAGCTATTAATCTGGGAAAGATGCGACAGAAACAAAGTCCCAACTGAATATGTCTTCAAAAAGGCTGATTTCAATGTCCAGATTCACGGTCTCCCGGTCGAATACCTTACAATAGAAGCGGTAAAGAAAATTGGAGCTATACTTGGAGAACCACATGATGTTCCTGGTAATGAGATCATTAAGTGGGGGAGATACGCTAGAATTAGGATTTGCTTGGATATCACACAAGCCTTAAAATCAGAAGTGCAGGTGGAACTATCAGACAGCAAACCATGTACACTGAAAATTAAATATGAGAAATTGGTTAAATGTTGTTACTATTGTGGTAAGGTTGGGCATATAATGGCAGAATGTGCAGTTAGGGCGAAAATTCGAGAAGCAATCTCTGATGAATGGCCTAACGAAGTACAAGAACAAGCAAAAAAATGTTAATTCCAAGATTCAATGATGACTTAAAAGCAGAATTCAAAACAAAGTTCCAGATTGACAGAGGAAGGATGGCCGGAATAGAAAATGTTCATCGGAATCCGATCATGAGATCTCCCGAGAATCTGACAAAAAAGGCAGTTGAAGAAAATGACCAATCTGCTTTGAAAGATTTGCCTAAGTTAAAGAAAATTTCCGGATTTAGGTACGGGAAATATTCCAAGGATTAAGATACCATCCGAAAGAAGGGATGTTAATACTTGCAATAACCAATTGGATGAAGATACAATAACGGAAATAATTGTAAGGCCATTTACTCGAAATACTGAACTACTATCTTTAGAGGATCTTCTCCCTTCATTGAATAAGGAGAAGCCGAGTGACCCAATGGATGTTGAAATGGGGCAGCAAATTGAGAAGCCTAGGCCCATCATAGAATCAACACCATCATTGACTTTGAAAGATGACGAGGAGCACTCTCGGCTGCCATTGACGAAATATGAACAAATTCAAAAGAATGATCATGTGAAGACCCAAAATAAGTCTGTGGTGGCGTCCGAAATTGAATTGAAAGATATTAAAACGCATTCAGAGGGGGAGGTTCGGCAAAATCAAGAAATGAGGAAGCAATTAATTGATGTGGAAACTATGCATGATCAAGTAACAGGGGAAAGAAGTTCAATAGATACTCTTGAGGTTGGGAAAAAGGACAAGAGGAAGGAGCAACCAATAGATATGAAGAATACTGAACATATCACTCACACATATCAACAGGGGTCGTGGAAAAAATTGGCGAGAGAAGTGCCCAAGAGTGTAAACAACACACTTTTGACTAAAAATCCAAAACGAAGCAGACAAGATACTCCAATTGATGAAGACAAATGTGTGAAAGATGGGAAACGAAACAAATTGGTTGTTGGAAATGACATCGCTACAAGGGTGAAGGCGGCCAGCCCATCAAGGCCGCTCACTCAATGATCATAAAAAGTTGGAATTGTCGGGGAGTGGGGAATGCTCCGACTATTCTGTCCGTCAATACATTCCTCCGGGCAATAAAACCAGCCATTGTTTTTTTGTCTGAAACTAAACTCTCACATAGCTCGTCCGAAATTTGGGTGAAGAAATTGGTATATAAAAATTATTACATTGTGCCTTCTAGAGGACTAAGTGGAGGACTGTGGCTATTATGGGATGATAATGTGGATATAGAGATTGTATCTTCTTCGACAAATCACATACATTCAAGAATTAAAGAAGTGGGAGAGATACAAAAATGGAGCTTATTATCGGTCTATGGACCACCTTGTAGCAAGGATAGAGGAAGATTCTGGGACTTCATGAGAGAATTCAATGCTCAAATACATGAACCTTGGTGTGCTATTGGAGATTTCAATTCAATTGCGTCTGATGTAGAAAAATGGGGTGGATCTAGTTATAATAGACGTTCGATAGAACAGTTCAGATTGATGATTTCGGATTGCGAATTAATAGATATTGGGTACTCAGGACCTGCATATACTTGGGTGAATGGAAGGGGGATCACATCTCATGTTCGGGAAAGATTAGACCGTGCTCTTGCTAGTCCGGATTGGAGAATAAAATTCTCGAATTCGTTAGTGAAACATCTACGAGATTCAATAGTGATCATGCACCAATTATCTTAAATACTTCAAAAACCAAGATGAAAGGGAAAATACCCTTTAGATTTGAAGCACATTGGACTCTACATAATGAGTTTGATGAGATGATGAGTGAAAGCTGGGGTCAAATAAATGGTGGATTCATACAAAAACTACCACAACTAGCAGGTAAGCCGAAGAAATGGAGTAAAGACCAGGTGGGGCATCTGTTTAATAAACTTAAAGAAACAAAGGAGAAACTTCTTAACATCCAAAATAGGCCTCCTTCACAGTTGGTTCTAGAAGATGAAAATCGATTGGTTGGTAAGTTGAATGAGTTAAGGAAAATGGAAGAGGTATTTTGGGTGCAACGAGCGAAAAAGCATTGGGTGCAAGACATTGATAGGAACACGAGTTTTTTCCATCTATCAGTGCTAAATAGGAAACGAAAAAACAATATTCTCACGGTTAAGTTAGAAGACCAGACCTGGTCGGATAACCCAGCTAAAATTACTAACGTGTTTCTTGAGCATTTTTACAGGGTATCTCGAGCGGAGCAAATATCAGCTTTTCCCGAAGTATTGGAGCTTACAAACAGACCATTATCAACAAGCGACAATGCTTCGATTGGTACACCTCCTTCGAAAGATGAGATTTGGCAGACAATTAAAGCTATGAAATCTTGTAAAGCGCCGGGACCAGATGGATTCTCTACAGTATTTTACAAAAAATGTTGGGAAATTATTGGAGATGAGGTTACTTCTCAAATCAGGTCGATATTTGAATCCGGGCATCTCCCAGGTAACCTGAACCATACAAATATTGCCTTGATTCCAGAAGTGAAGACGCCTGAACGACCAATAGACTATCGACCTATTGCACTTTGTAATGTCTTGTATAGAGTTGTCACAAAACTCATGACAAACAGATTACGGCCTTTTCTTGGTCAACTTATCTCTAATGTGCAGAATGCTTTTGTTCCGGGGCGTCAGATATCTGTCAATATAATAATAGCTCAAGAAATGTTTCACTCCCTTGCTCGTACTTCGGTGAAGGAAGGTTCTTTCGCTCTGAAAGTAGATATGGCGAAAGCATATGATAGAGTTGATTGGAAATTCCTGAGTGAGGTATTGAAGAGGTATGGGATTGTAGCAAACACTCATCGGCTTATTATGAATTGCGTATCAACTGCTTCTTTCTCTATTTTATTGAATGGTAGACCCAAGGGAAATTTTTATAGTGAGAGAGGATTAAGACAGGGATGCCCTCTTAGTCCGTATCTATTTATTCTATGTTCAGAGACGCTCACTAAATTAGTGGTCCAGGCGGAAACAGATGGTTTATACAATGGTTTCAAAGTGAATAGATATGCTCCCAGTGTTAGTCACTTAATGTTCGTAGATGACTTATTTTTCTTCGGGAAAGCATCAAATAACAATATCTTAGCTCTGAAGAATATATTAGATGAGTATTCGAACTGTTCAGGTCAACTAATTAATTTTCAGAAATCATCTATACACTTAAGTAGCAATTGTGATGCAGAGAAAAGAGAAATGGTTATACGTACACTACGAGTGAAAGCGATGAAGATAGATGATGTATACTTAGGCAACTATTTGCTGAAGTCTAAGCATAAGATTTCATCGTATGATGGCATTTTAAATAAAGTTGAGAATAAACTTAAGGGATGGAAAAAAAATTCTCTGTCTCATGCAGGGCGTACTATTCTTATTAAGAGTGAACTCTCTTCGATTCCTATATATTTCTTATCAACCAATTTAGTGCCAAAAGGTGTCATTGACAAGATTGAAAAATGTCAACGGAACTTCTGGTGGGGGCATAATACGAAGAAGACAAAGATGCATTACCTAAACTGGAAGAAGCTTCGAGATCCCCAGAAAGATGGGGGGCTAGGAATAAGGAACATGGGTGTTGTGAATCAAGCATTGGTAGGGAAACTGGTATGGAGATTTCAGAGTGAACCGACGGCGTTGTGGGTTCGATTACTAACATCGAAATATTTAAAGCATGAAGATTTCTGGAAATTTAAGGCCAAACCGTCTACTACATCAACTGCTACATGGCGAAGTCTCTTGGAGATGAGAGAATTTATAGCAAAAGGGAGATGTTATTTGGTAGGAAATGGAAAAGACATTAAAATATGGAATGATCCACGGGTACCAACATTGAGGGGATTCAAACCAGGAAAGAGATGTGATAGACAAGATGACGAGCCATTTAATTTTGTTCACGAGCTTATCGATATCAACGGGAGTTGGAAACAACAGTTAATTACACACTTGTTTGACTCATTATCGGCAAAAGAAATATTGAAAATCCCTTTGATTCATAGAGAAGCTGAAGATAAAGTAGTGTGGGTACACACTGAAAAAAGGAATTTATATTGTCGTTAAAGCATTAATGGTCCAGGGAAACATATATCTATTTATGTCTAGTCAATGGTTATCGCGCTTGATTTTGTTATGCTTCCAATTTGGTTAGCTTAGATCTTTTGATCATTGATTCACTTTTTACCAATTTTGTACGGTTCTTTTTTGTAATTCCTAATATACCAATAAATGATGATTCCTCTACTCTCGCCAAGATTTTTTGCACCAAAAACTCTATCTCCACATATATAAAGTAGAGAAAGAACAAAATTTTAGAACACTGTAACATTAAGAAATGGAATGGAAGAAAGGTGAAATAAAGGGATATTTAGTGGTAGGGTTAAAGAAAAATACCGACATTAGTATTTGGGTCAAGAGTTTGTCCGTCATAGGGTCTCGATCACAGATTAACCATTAACCCCCAGTTGACTAGAGACGGTCGTTAACAACCGTTAGACTGTGACCCAAATGCTAATGCCGATACTTTATGTTGATCCTAATACTAAATATCTTAGAACTAAATTGTAATGCCAATATAAAAGCATATCAATTAATCTATCAAAACTACTATGTAATTCAAAAACATAAATGTCAACCGAATTGAATATGTCGATTGTAGAGGGAACATGCTTTATTCTGCTCTTAATGCACATCTTCAAATCGTTGTGCCCTTCTAATGCCAAAATTGTTGTACCAGTGCCTCGAAATATGAGATTATTTTCCCTCAAATTCTTTAGATCACTTTTTCTTTGTTTTCATAGCGCTCGACTTTCTTAGCGTGGAACTCTTTATACATTCCCAAAATATTTTTCACAAATACCACATGGACTTAATTTTCTTCTCGAGCGTTTGATACAGTTGCCCTCTGAAAAAATATAGACAATTCACTTGAATGGTTGATAGGGTTGTGGTGAAAGGATAGAGAGAAACAAGACAGGAGGGTCGGTGTACTTTATCATCATTATCTTTAATGTGGTGGTTAATGTGTGGCATTAGATTAATTTGGGTGGTAGGTCTTTGTACGAGCGGACTAGGCCTTCGCTGGCTGCCTCTCCGGCTGAATTCACGGGGTACTACCTTAAGCAGGTTTTCTGGCGACTGCTTCGGGGAAGTAAAAGAATTTTTCTGATGCAAAAGATTTGGGTAGAAAACAATTTTTATCTCCCTTTTGTGTTCCCCAAGTTTCCACCACCAATCCTTTCTTCACACCCACAAGCATTGCGGCGAACTGCCATAACCAACTGGCTTTTCAAATAATTCACATCTTCCTTCTCTCCTCGCATCCTGTTGTTTATCTTTCTTAGGGCAAAAGAGATGGAGAGAAAGAAACAAGAAAAGACTGAAGCAAGAGACTAATTAGATGCCATTGCTAATTATGTACTATAAACTTTGGGAATGCAGCTCCCGTTATAAGCTTTCAAAGTATATTTCTTTTTATGTTTGAAACTATTCAATTCAACTACTAAACTCTATAAACTTCAATCAAACTACCTTAAACTCCCATATAAAATTGAATAGTTGCAAAATACATTGCCTATAATAACCTTGGACATTGTCTATAAAATCTCGCATATAAAATTAAGTTGTATCTCGAATATGATCCCAACATAAACGTGGAAATTTTTTCCAATATTTAAGAGGAGATGTATCCATAGATATTTATAAAAAGAAAAATTGTTTTTCTTTGTGAAAAAAAAAAATCTAGAATTTTGATGGCTCTGGATACCACTTGATGTAGACGCATCGGAAAGTAAAGAAGATAATAAACTAAAACAAAGAACAATTAAAATAATTGTAAGAACGATTAAAATAACTAAAATACTAAAACTTTGATTAACTTTTGATTGGGTCTCTTCATTATGTATCTTAAAGACAAAGTGGACTTCCTTTTATAGGATATTAGACAATCCTATAGACTCAAGCTGGACTTTCCTATATAATGAAAATACTAAAATAATGCAACTTCCTAAACGTAGATCCAATAAGAATCTTACTAAACTTGGACTCTTCCTAAAACCTAACGATATGGCCTAGGAAGTCGAACCGACCGTGAGGCCCATGGATGGTACGTCTGGCCCGATTGTGTCTGCATCATTATCTCTCTAAAATATCATCTCCCCTTGCAAAAGAACCACCAAGAACTCACTTTTCTTTTCGCTTTCTCTCACTAGGTTTCAATACATCTAAAAGAGAAGCACACCTCACGATGTTTTTTTTTTTTTTTTTTTTTTTTTCACGCTTGCACTACTTTTCCTTCTAACACACTTCTATTTGATAACCCTATAGTACCCAAGCCCACACTCATACTTCATATAAGGCTCAAATTCAAATTCGGTTTAAAGCCTAATTTTCAACATATACAGCACGTAAGATACTTACATTTTTTATTTCCTCCGATAATCACGACTAGATAATCAGAATCAAGACAATGATTACCAGCTAAAACTAATCGACTCAAAATTCAGATTATTTGCTAAACCAGACGCACAAATATTTGCAACCTCATGTCGTAGTTCCTTCGGTCCACTTGTCAAAATACCAATCTTCGATCCTTCACATTCGAATAGAATCTCTGGAATGAAACCATTTTTTTCAGAAAATCGTCGGCAATGTTTACTAATAATGCAAAAAAAGAAGAAAGTAAACTTACTCTTTAAGTTGGGTCTAGTTCCAAAGTGCAATTCGGTTGATTGAATGAGGGACTCATTAGGCAAACTTTCCAATTCTCTATCAGCATTGTAAAACCAAAAACGGGGCGAGGTCGTGGGAGTAGGTCCATCCAGACCCTGAACTTGGTTAACTCCATTAGAGTTCTTGTTCTTGTTCCATAGAAGAACTACACTTGAAGTCATGGCAATGGAGATACAAAGAAGTAACAGATAAAGAAAAGATTTTAAAGTGAAAGAGAAGAATTTATTGGTATTATGATCGATCGGATAAATATAGTAACGAGTCAGAATACCCAAGAGGATTAGAAATATGATAAATGAAGATGTGATAATTGCACCGAGCCATAACCAACTGTTTGGACCAAGCGGGGTGGAAACAGGAATATCAATTGGGTTAGGTTTAAACCAGATTGTTCTTTGGGAGTTCTTGTTATCTATGGTTGGTTCTTTATCTCTAGTAATGTAAGCTTCAATTTGTATTTGAAGTTGGGTGGAAATATCTGAAGGGATTCCTCAAATGGGGAGGATGAGGTCTAGCATATTCAGATCTGAACTGTGTCTGAATGAAGATATTAGAAGTATTTTTGGAAGATTTTTGCAGTTTTGGGTTGTACTTTTGTAGATGATTTCTCGAATTATGGAAATGAATGGCGTGATTCCACTTCCTCCGCTTATCATCACTAGTGTGTCGTAACTGCAAAAAATACCGTTTATACTTAAACATTGAAATGATGATCTAGACCGAAGCGGGTAAGACTGAAATTGAGAAGAGATGTTTAAAATGTACAAACCTTAGATAAGGAGTTGAAACTGGCCCATATGGCCCTTCAATAGAGACCTCAAGGCGATCTATCGATGTAGGCGAAGAAAGGATTTGGTATAGCTTTTTGGACCAACTTCCAGTACTTTTGATGAGAACACTGAGTCTCTCTGGCTCCAAGTTACTGTTTGATGTCACTGTGAAAGGGTGCCATTGTAGCTTGGAAATGCTTGGTACATTTACAAAAACAGTACTTGTGGGACTATATCTCAAACCTACAAACACATATAGGAAAAAAACTAAAGTTACATTTCTGCATAAAGGAAAAAGCTAATGGGCCCGAATTATTTCGCCTGAGTCCGACTGCCGAGGCAGCAAGTCCAATCGGTGTTTTCGTGTGCGCCTTAGTTGGGCGAAACTCAGGCTAGAACTTCGGGCTAGAACTTCGGGCCAAGTAGTAGCACGGATATATTCAGTGGCGGATCCAGACAATTGTCTTTGTGGGGACACATTTGATTATATAAAATAAAAAACAAACGAATACCATCATGGATGACCAATCACCTAGCATCATTAAGAAATCTATCGAATTTAGTTATAAATATATTATCAAAAGAAAAATTATGTTAGTTTCAAACTAATAATCTCTATATGTCATAACAACTCAACTCTTTCAACAAAAAAAAAACTCAAAATTAATTAGACTACAAAGTCCAACTATGAATAATTAGGGTAAAAATTATATGAAAACATGTGTACGAGTTATATGTTAATAAAAAGACATCTTAACTTAAAAAAATCTAATAATTTATATTTTGTATGGAAGTTAAAGAAGAAAGAGAAGAGAAATAACAGTGATTTCAAAAAGAACATTGTAAGAAAAATATATATTAAAATAAAGGATGAAGAGAAATGAGTAAAATGGAGATACAAGAAGTTTTGTTACAAGTTGGACGAATTTTAAAAGAAGAAAATGTATGAATTTACAAAAGAATATGAACAAAAGAAAATTTGATTAAAAATTATAAATTAAAAAGAAATTTGGGCTGCGAAAATAACTACAAAAAAGTAGGAGTAAAAAAAACATGGTTAATTTTAAAGGTTTTGCCCAAAGAGTTACCAACACGACAACACCTCCATTTGGGTGCCTTTAAAACCACCCACAGATTCACCTAAAAATACACAGAAAGATTAAGATTGTGGGACTCGAAGCAGTGACCTATGCGGGAACAAACCACGCGCATCTCCATTGAGCTAAGCCTTTCATCTCGATAAGTTGGCTAATTAGTTTGTTTTTATACGAATGATAGCAGAGAAAATTTGGTGTTGTAGGCGTCTTCGACTTAGAGCCGTGGGGGCACGCGCCCCCACAGGCCCCAACGTGGGTCCGCCCCTGGATATATTTAATTATTTACCTGGAGTTTTAGCGAAGTTAAGTTCAACAACTTCACAAGCCAAAACGCGGGAAGAGAGGAGAAGAACATGAGTTTGTGATTGTGAGAAACGTAAATAGCGATCGATCATAAAAAGATAGAAACCAGGGAGCATGATGATGGAGTACGAAAAGCCAACATGAAATACAAAGAAGAGAAAGAATAGAGAATAGAGATAATGAGTGTAGAAGAAAAGCTCGAAATTTTTTCGCCTTATTCGGGAAATTGCAGTTATCCACATTGCTATTCCACATAACAATGCGAAAACTCCTGGCAAAACAGCTACACCAATCTTCTCCCATTTTAGCAGCTGCATTTTCAACAAATTGGTTTCACAAAATTAAATTTCTTATACGAATTAATTTAATCGTACCCGATTACAGATAACTTTTAACTTAAAAATGCATCCAAGAGGGTAGGCTTTTTCACCGGATTCCGCCACTAATAATTTTCTTTATTTTTGTATTATTAGATAATATGTTGACCTTTAGGGTCCTTTATTTCGTGATCTTTAGGATCCTTTCATCTTGTTTCTATCTTTTTTCGTCAGAGTCTAGTCCAATTTCTCTCACCTTCTGAGGTACTTTACATTTGAAATTCTTAGAATTTGCTTATGTAACTCTCATGTCGCTGAACCGAGAAGAATAACAATTATCTATGTAAATCAGTGATCTAATCACTTATGATTGAAAATGATTTCAATGGTTTCAATGATTTCAAAAAAAAAAAAAGATTTGATTCAATGAGCTCAAGCTCATAAAAGAAATTATGAGCTTGAGCTCCTATTGGTTGATTTTTGGGAGATCTGTTACGATATCAATTAGTCGGCCTTAATTTAAGGAGTAGTTTCCCGTATGCAAGTAACAGCCCATATTATGTTCAAGGAATTACAAAAATCACATTTTGATAAAATCTTATACCCTAACTGCTATTAAAAACACTGCTTTGGGTTGTCATTTTTTCTCATGATATTTCTTGGGGTAATTTTTAGAAAGGTCAAAATAATATTGAAAATGAGTAGAAAAGCATAAAATATATGAAAATTATTATTCAGGTCAAAAAGTGTGCAAATACTAAAATATCCCTTTTTGTCATTTTGTGTAACTAAATTATTATTATTATTTTTTTAACTTTAAATCGAAATAACTTTTGTTTGAGATGTCGGATTTCTATAAAAATTATATATTTAGAAATGATTTTCATTAGCTTTCTAACAAGATTCACTTTCAATATTTTTTTTCAAAAAAAAAAAAACCCAGAAAAAACGGCGTTTTTTTCCTTTACGCCTTTCTGCAAACGTGTTTGCAACAATCTGTTATGCAAACGTGTTTGCAAAAATCTTTTATGCAAACGTGTTTGCAACAATCTGTTATGCAAACGTGTTTGCAACAATCTAATCTGCAAACGTGTGTTTGCATAATGTAAACTGCAAACTGTGTTTGCAAAATATAGAATGCAAACATGATTTGCAATCTATACATGACTCACTTTTTTCAGATTGAATTTCTGGTGGCCACCAACATTTATCTTGTTTTACTAACCAGCGAGTGACTCTATAATTTGGCCTATCAAGTGAATTTAATGATTTTCTGTAAATGAGTTTTTTCTAACTTCGCGTAAAAAAACTGATGCCTCACCCAATTAATGTTGTTTTCCTAGAAAGTATTTTCTATGCTAGTGCCTCTGGATCCTAAATCAGGACTGACCATGTCCTATAAATGAAGGATTTGGAGTCATCATAAGATCAAGGGCATTTTGTGATGTATCACTTCCTAACGCATGCGACACAAGTAAACCTCATGTAGCATGCCTGACCAAATTGTATGTATCCTACGAGCACAGTTGTACACCCTCACAGAAACACACAAAGATCTGGCGGTGTACACACACAGATACCAACTATAAATTAGGAGATGTGAATTGGGGTTAATTATAATAACTTTATTTACGTCACAAGATGATACCGAACCTAATACACTTACTTTAGTACATTGGAAAAAAAAGGACTATGTGCGTACCATAAGAAAAAAGTCTAAACCGAACATCCCTCTATCACTACAACTATGACTTATGATTAAGAACTCTACAGCAGTCCTAAAATTAATCTACAACAAAAGGTTGTCCAGTCATGGCATACTGCAGCGTAAAGACTGCTCCAACATATATTCCACCGAAATATTAAAGATGAGATCTTGAGAATGGTTAATGGCTACATTTGAATGGATATTCAGTCACTCCAGCAAATACCAAAACTTGTTCTTTGTTCCTCTTCCCATCCTGCATAACATAAAATTGCTGAGCTTTTTCTTGGT
>BEHA01000047.1:0-10080 GCA_002897215.1 Eschscholzia californica subsp. californica
CCTCCATTCTATGGAAGATGACAAAATCTTACATATGACAAAATCTTACATATGACTTGAAAATCTTGATCACTATAATCTTTTCTCAGGGGTTCCAAACATACATCAGCCCTCTTTGCGTTTATGTGGTTAATTTGTAGATGGCGATTGAGTTCTGCCGGTTCACTTAGATCGAGAACAGTTTGGGTCTCTATACTGAGAGAATAATGATATGTCTTGATATCCCAGTCATGAGAGTTGTCCATTAGAGAATGTTTCTTTCAGGCGTTTTGTGGAACACCTCATGAGCTATGTTGGTATCACCATACTTCCCATACACATTTACAATAATAACATCAGCTCCAAAACCCATCTTCACCACAACTACATGGATTTGGCATATACTTTGCATAGTAACTTATACTTTGGATAATACCTTATCATTTGAATAGTAACTCATAATTTGAAATGTGCCCTAGGATCTCTGAAACTCTTTGCCTTCCGGAAGAAATCTGTCGGTAACGGTGGTGGAGCTCGATTTCTAGCAATAACGGGAGAGATGATGATGACGGGAGGAAGGTAATGATTTAGTGAAGATGAAGAAAATAAAGAAGAAGTAGATGAGAGTAAGATATCCTACTGAGTTTAGAGAGAGAGCACGAGAGATTCTGTTGCTTTTTTATTTCAGGAAAAGAACGAGGGGTAAGTTTGGAAAATGTTAAATACAAAATGACCTGATTAGTAATTTTTTATATTATTTTAAACCTTATATGTCATTGCTCATACTATTTTGGTAAGTTCTAGTTAATTGAAAGAGTTACTTGCTTTTTTGGTTATTATGATAATATTTTGAACCCAAACAGTCATTTTCCCTAGTCTAAATGTTTTTGTCGAAAACAAAACGAAAAATTTGGAAACCATTTCTTTCTTCACAAGACAAATCGAAAAATGTTTTATTCAAAACGTTAGTGCCAATCAATGTGTTTGTCAAATGTAAAGGACAAAAAGCAAAATAATTTTCGCAAAACAATTTTTGAACAACAACGAATTTGTTCAAAAATTTACAAAATTATTAAGAGCAAACAAAGATTGTTCTGATATCTTCAAAAATGTTTTCACATTGATTTGGGCGGAAAATAAGTCTGGGATTTGGTGGTTCCATCTTTGTTTAGAGAAGGGTAAAAATGTATTTTGACATAATGGTTTTTAGAAGAATATAAACCCCTTATGAACAAAATTTAAATGAGAGGGCAGTAGAGGGGTAAAAATGAAGCCATGGTGAGACTCACATTACCTCAGCCTTTTATGATATTACCTAATAACATTTTTCACCTGTAGTGGAAAAGTTCACAATACTGTAATATGCTTATTTTCTATCTTCATCCGTACTTTGGCTTTCTTCTGTTTTTTTGTTTGGTTGCAGCTATTAAAGGAAGGAATTCATATTACCTTTAAGCTTTGATCCTTTTTATCTTTTTTATCTTTTTATCTGCAATAATAATAGGAAACTTGGGTATGAAGTAAAGAGGGCTTATTGAAACCTAAGAACCCTATAAGACTATTCTCGAAATATTGTACACGTTGGAGGAAGGTAACATGTTATAATCCACTATGAGCTTTATAACTTTAAATAGCTAGGTTCTTACTTATCCAGATTTGAAGGGAAGGAAGCTTTTTATCCAACTCCAGAGGGCCCTAAAAATGAGACTACTTTTGATGTGGCACTATGAGGAGAACAATTACTTTTGACCGGTCACATTCAAACACCAGCCAGAGAGTCCTTTTGAGGGAAATCCATTCCCTTCTTCCCCAACCATTGATAGGCAATGATTTACAAAGCCCTATCCATTATCTAATTTATCAAAATGCTTCTTCAACCATTGATAGGCAATGATTTCAAAAACCCTATTTATCATCTAATTTATTAGAAAGTTTGTATTACGTACTTTGTACATGTAACCCTCTCACATGAGAAGATCGGTTACTGGTAGGTCACTGATGGATAAGATATTACCTGTGGTCAATCTTCTCACGTGAGCCGTGAGAGGGTTTATGGACAGAGAAGCAACTTATTTGTACAAGAAAAAATTTAAGGTTTCATCAATACAATAAGAGCGAGAGATATCCCAAGAAAATTCGATCTCCTCACTTCTTGATCTGTACTAAGGAGTTTCTGACAATTTGCAACCATTGATACGATTAAATGATCCCACATATACATACCAAGTGTCCGGCTCTTTCAAACTCCTATTATTAGTATATGCTTATACGCCAAATTCCATGCGTACCATAATTTTGGTAAGTCGTTAATTATTTGACATGGCCAAACGTTTTAATATACTAAAATCCATACTTACGACCTGTTAGATATGTAAGGTATATAGCGGAAAAAAGATGACTAGAACTTTTTTTATCTACTAGGACTTTCTTTCTAACTTCTTGTTTAAAACTGATCAGAAACTTGGTATTCATAAGTGCCCAAGATAATTCTAGATTAATACTAACTAAATGCAGATGTTTTTTTATGTTCAAAATATCATTATGTAACTACTAGAATAATACGATTATTTTATTTTAGTGTATAGTAAAATTGTAAACCTCTTCTGTTTCATCTTCGAAGAATTATGTTCGCCTCAGTAAAATTGATTTCCAATTTAGTTTGGTTTATTATCCAACACAACGAATAGCCAAGGACCATATGGAGTTACGGAGAAAACATAAAATCTCCAGCTTGGAGCTTTGTGTTAGGGGCGCCTAGTGGAATTCCTAAGACTCTTAACATTTTGAAACCAATCGTCTTTGTTGCCTTTGTATTTCTCATTTAATCGTCTCTCTCCATACATAATAAGCTTCTATGCCAACTTCTTTTCCATATATTTAGGCACTTTAAAATATAAGAAAGGAGAGGCGAGAGAGCTCTTGATAAGAATGACTCTACCCCCTTTAGATAGATATTTTCTTTTCCATGAAGCCAACTTCTTGGCAAACTTTTCAAAGAGAGAGTTTGAAAAATCCTTAAGCTTAGGAGAAGAACCAACTTGTATTTTAAGGAGTACATAACAATGAGTCAATAACCAATCTTTCTGAAATGATGAACCATTTTACACAAATCCGAAATGGAAAATAACTATGTAACTACTAGAATGATAATAAGACTTGATATTCTAATTTAGTTATATATTACAAATTGATTTCCAATTTAATTTAGTGTATTATTCAACACAACGAATAGCTGACGACCATATGGAGTAACAAAAAAACCGTAACCTTCCTCGTAAAAAAGAGCAGCTACTAAAAGAAAAAGATAGTAGGAATTTTTCTTTTCTCTTTTGTTTCCTTTTATTCTTTCTCTTTTTTAGTGAAATCCCAAGTTGTTAAACTAAGGTAGAGAGGAACTAAGACAACGTAAGAGACAAGGCGATTGTCTGGTTTGCTTTATTCTATGTTTACTAAAACTTTTGTACTAACAACTCCTATATAAGTATGAAGTTTGAAGGGAGCTAAAACCACACAACACAAACCCTTCTTTCTCTTTCTCTCCAAAACCTTATTTTTAAGTGTGTTTTTTCTACTAAGGAAATGTCAGGAGGAATGAAAAATGTAGTGACACCCCAGAGTTCTCTACAACCAACATTTTTCAGGGGTGATCGAGCTTCACCTCAGACATTGCAGACAGTGCAGCCTGTGCAAACACTGCACCATGTTGAGCCTGTGCAGACACTGCAGCCTGTAGAGGCACTGCAGCATGTTCAGCCTGTGCATACTGTGCAGCAACACGCGTTGCCCACAACGACATTGGCATTGCATAGTCAACCTCTGCAACAAAATTCATTACGGAGAAATGAACGCCATTTATTTGCATCATCTGATGATAATGTAATGATGAAACAAATCCAGGCAACTCATGCTCCTGACGGTCGTGAGGTTAATGTTAAACCCCTTCTTCAAATCGTCGAAGATATCCTTAATCGTGCCACTCCTTCGCATGGTGGTTTCGTTCTCGAAGTAGGTTCACTTTCTTAATCTATATGTATGTCTGTTTGTCTAGCTATCTCTCTGTCGGTCTGTCTTTATATCTGTGTGGGTGTGGAAAGATAACTAATTATGGCTTTATATATTGTAGGCAGCAGCTACACAAGCACACATGGAGGCACTGGAATACAATACCCACCAAGACGAGTTCATTGGGATGCTTGAAGCGCTTGCATATACGATTCATAGAGTTTCATCAGAGGTTAACATCTATCTCTTAACGGCCGAGATTCTGTCAAACTTAAAAAAGGGAACTCGCCACATCATTTCGGCATAAAATTCTTCAAATTTTCTTTGTGAACCTAGCATTTCCTTTCCACCCATTAATACTATCATCTACTTTACAATCTCATTTAAAGTTTTTATAACAGATAACTTGCAAGTGTTCGGGTGGAGGAGATGCACATACAACGACCTTGTCGTTGTTTAACACACTATCGAACTATTCGTGGGATGCCAAGGTTGTTATTGCCTTAGCAGCTTTTGCTGTTAACTATGGCGAGTTCTGGCTCGTTGCTCAACTTTTCACAACCAACAATCTTGCTAAGTCTATTGCTCTTCTTAAACAACTTCCTGATATGATGGAACATGGTGATATAATGAAACCTCGACTCGAAGCACTCAAAATCTTGATTAAGGCAATGTTGGATGTAACTAAATGCATTGTTGAGTTCAAAGATCTTCCTGCACAATATATTTCACCCGACACACCTCCAATGTCTTTGGCCATGGCTCATATCCCTACTGCTGTTTATTGGACCATTAGAAGCATTGTGGCTTGTTGTTCCCAAATGATTAGTCTCATCGGCTTGGGTCATGAGTACGTTGTATTCTTCGTTTTCATTGATTTCTAACTCAATTACAAGTTTGGGTTTTTGAAATTGCTTTGATTTCAGGTACATAACATCAACAACTGAAGCTTGGGAACTTTCAAGCTTGGCTCACAAAGTAAACAATATCCATGGTCATCTCACCAAGCAACTAGCTATTTGCTACCAACACATTGGTGAGTATAACCCAGTCCAGCTGGAAACTTCGGATTCTTAGGAATCAACCGTGGTCTACCATAGGATTAAAGGATTTCATAACAGTACTCTGTCCTCGTCATATATATGTAATAAGGCTGACTAGTACTTGTTGTGTGACGGAATGCAGATGAGAAAAGGCATGTTGAAGCTTATAACATGCTTGTACGCCTCTTTGAGACTACTCATATCGACAACATGAAGATTATAAGGGCGCTGTTTTATTCGCACGAGGATCAGCCATTGTTTGAAGGTTCCACCAAAAAAAGGGTCATATTCTAAACCTTGTATTGTTTCTTCCCTTTCGTTTGTTCTGCAATGAGGACCTATACTCCAGTTTGGGCTTCTGTCGGTATAAGACCTGACCCAGCCGAACCCTGTCCACGTCTACCCGCAGCGATATGCATTTCAAGATGTAAACAGAGGTCTAGTCACTAATAGCATCTTTTCTTGTCCAGCAGATTCACCTTGATGTACTGAGGAGGAAGAATGTGTTACTACTGATAACAGACCTCGATATCTCTCAGGAGGAGCTCTCAATTTTAGAACAAATGTATAGGGAATCAAGGCACCAGCCGAGTAGGACTGAAAGCCAATATGAGTTTGTTTGGCTTCCAGTTGTGGATAGGGCGTCACCTTGGAATGAACAAAAGGAAACTCAATTTTTAAAGTTGCAGACATCGATGCCATGGCACTCGGTTCACCACCCTACTGTGATCAACCCAGCAGCCATCAAATACATCAAGGAAGTATGGCATTTTGAGAAGAAACCAATACTGGTGGTTTTGGACCCTCAAGGAAGAGTTGTTAGCCCAAATGCACTCCACATGATGTGGATATGGGGCAGTCTAGCCTTCCCTTTCACTAGCCTAAGGGAGGAAGACTTATGGAAGGAAGAATCGTGGAGGCTCGAGTTGTTGGTCGACAGTATCGACCCAGCAATACTAACTTGGGTATGTTCGCGTCACTTATATATCTGAATCGATTCAAAACAGATATGAAAATGCCTGTTTTTTTCTCACTCGTGCTTTACTCGTTTAACTTTCTGGCCCTGACTGATTTTGGGCCCATATTAATATCACACTTAATTCCCCAGACGGAACCAAGTCAGACTCAGACTAGTCAGTATTCAGATTGAAACTAATCAGATTCATGCTAGTCACAATAAAATTGCATGGTTTCTGCAACAGATAGCTGAAGGGAGATTCATTTGCTTATATGGAGGAGAAGACATTGAATGGATCAGAAAATTCACAACAATAGCTCAAGCAGTTGCACAAGCTGCTCGTATTCCTTTAGAGCTAGTATATGTTGGAAAAAGCAACCCTAAAGAGCGAGTAAGGAAGAATATTGCAACCATAACAGCTGAAAAACTTAGCTATTGCTGGCAAGACCTTGCTTCAATTTGGTTTTTCTGGGTCCGCCTAGAAAGCATGTGGTACTCGAAAATGCAACATGGAAAGACTGTACAGAACGACACGATAATGCAAGAAATCTTAACCATGTTGACATTCGACGGAAGTGAACATGGGTGGGCAGTGATCAGTAAGGGACTAGGTCCTGATATGGCTAAAGCTAAAGGGGAAACAATCTTGAATGCATTCACACAGTATAATGAATGGAAGGAGCATGTGGATTCTAAAGGATTCATACCTGCACTTAATGATCATTTGAATCAACTTCACACCCCACATCACTGCAACCGTCTCATACTACCAGGTACCACAGGAAGTATCCCTGAAATGGTGGTTTGTTCAGAATGTGGTCGTGCTATGGAGAAGTACATTATGTATCGCTGTTGCACCGATTAAACAAACCTAACTTATAAGTAAGGGGTTATACATATACATATACATATACATATATGTATTATGATTTTCTTGTTTGTAGTTTGGTTTGTTTAAGTAGGCAAAATTAGGTTTGATTACTAGTAGTTTCATTCCCTATCACTATTAGTAGTATAAATGCTACTATAGGTTGGTGTATGTTGCAGTATAAGGTGGCAAGGGCTGTTGTTCCCTCTGTTTTGCTTTGGTTTAAATTTTAATTTCATGTGTGCTTATTGTAATGACTATTGTTATATAATGAAATATTTTGAAGGAAACCAAAAATATTACTAGCAAGTACTCCTGCTCATTATCTTCACAAAATCCTCCCGCTCAATACCAAATCCTCCAATTTCTTTATTTAGCTCTCAGTCCTCTTCTCCCGGTTCCATCTTATCACACAACCTATCTTGTGGCTGATCAGGAGCTTTCACAATCCCCTTCTTCTTTCTCCTCACCATTACCAACCTATCCTCCTCCTGCTAGTTCACCAGCTCTCAGTGAACCTACAATACCTTCTTCTCCTCAAGTTCCATTCTCCACTACCACAAATATTCATCCAATGAAAAGTAGACTCAAAAGTGGTATCACCAAACCAAAAGGAATTCCTGACCATGTAGCGCACTTCACCACTCCACATGCTCTTCATTCCTCCTACATTGCTGCTATTTCTCCAATGCCCGAGCCTAAGTCATATAAGGTAGTTGCTCAAAATGAACATTGGCTTAAGGCTATTGACGTAGATTGTTGCGGAAGCGTAATAACTGAAGAACTCATTGCTAATTAACTAAAATAAACAAGATTAAGTGAAATAATAATAAGAAGAACAATGCAATCAAGGAGGTTTTTATTCGATATTCAATTCAATGCTTCAATAGACAGACTGGACTTCTCTTTTATAGAGATTATTATTTCCTAGATAGACTCAAATAAGAAAGAAAATAAAAGAAGATAACAACTTAAGGATACTTTCTTTGATTGCTAGGACTCTTAATTATAGGAACTCATAATACTAAAATATAGAAACTATGTTAATATAGCAACTTGGCCATTGGGCCCCATAATGTCCTGGCCGAGAGGCCCACTTGCCGGATGGTCTCCATCATACTCCCCCACCGAGGAAGAACTCGTCCCCGAGTCGTCATAAATAGGTTCATCCGGATAAAACGGGTAGATATCGGCGACATTGAAGATGTTTGAAATGTTGAAATCCGGGGAAAAGTCAATAATATACTCATTGTCGTTAAGTTTGGGGAGGATCTTGAAGGCTATCCTTAATTCCCACTTTGAACAAACTTGGCATTGAATGCGCAAGATGTCGAATATCAAGAAAACGTCAACCTCATTCTCATTCTCGTATTGTAAGGAGGCTCGCAAAATTATTTGTAGGAAATACACAATGTCTAATAGACTTATGCCTCTCACGTCCTCTTGTATACCACCCAGCAAAAACAAGTGCAATAGATTCCTTGAGAAACCACGGACTAGTGCAATGGTTTCTTGGTTACTCTTTAGTGGAGTTGCTTTAGAGTCTCTAAGGTTCCAGCAAATTATTTTCGGTATAAAAACGAAACCCCTCTTTCGATATTTCTGCTCGATGACTTGGTAGTCGGTTTCCAAAACAGTCCTCAATGTTGCATTGAAGTTCATAGATTCTTTCGGACATATGTTGTTCGATGAGAAAAACCTTATCTTCGTTGTGGATATCTTGGTTTATGAACCAATCTTCCATATGTTGAATCCAAAACTTTATATGATATTGACCGTCGAATAGAGGAATTTTAGAAACGGTATTAATTTTTTCTGGATATTTTCGATCAACATAAAATTGTTTTGAATCTCGAAAGGGATCCCAATCTAAACGTGGAAAAAATTTCCAACACTCAAGGAGAGATGTATCCATGAAAAAAATTTCATCTTTAGTTCCCAGATTTTTAAAGCTCTGATACCAGCTGATGTAGACTGTTGCGGAAGCGTAATAACTGAAGAACTCATTGCTAATTAACTAAAATAAACAAGATTAAGTGAAATAATAATAAGAAGAACAATGCAATCAAGGAGGTTTTTATTCGATATTCAATTCAATGCTTCAATAGACAGACTGGACTTCTCTTTTATAGAGATTATTATTTCCTAGATAGACTCAAATAAGAAAGAAAATAAAAGAAGATAACAACTTAAGGATACTTTCCTTGATTGCTAGGACTCTTAATTATAGGAACTCATAATACTAAAATATAGAAACTATGTTAATATAGCAACTTGGCCATTGGGCCCCATAATGTCCTGGCCGAGAGGCCCACTTGCCGGATGGTCTCCATCAGCTATGCAATCAGAATATAAGGCTATGCAATCAGAATATAAGTCTTTGCTTCAAAATAAGACTTGGACTTTAACCCCAAGATTGCCTTCAATGAATGTTCTTGGGTGTAAATGGGTGGGTGTTCAAGGTTAAGTATAAGTCTGATGGTTCTTTAGAAAGATATAAAGCTAGACTTGTAGCTGAAGGGTATACTCAGCAACAGGGTGTAGACTATCAAGAACCCTTTAGTCCTGTTGTTAAGATTCAGACAGTGATAGTGGCGCTTACATTGGCAGTAACACATCAATGGCTTATTCAGCAGCTAGGTGTGTCCAATGCCTTTCTTCATGCGGACCTGACTGAGGATTTATACATGAAACAACCCACTGGTTTTTAGAATCCTCACCATCCTGATTTGGTATGTCTCTTGCATAAATCCCTCTATGGGCTAAAACACTCCCCCAAAGCCTGGTTTACAAGGATAGCAACTTATCTGCAGAAGTGGGGTTTTGCTAGAAGCTTTCCAGACACATCTATGTTTGTGTATTATTCAGATGGCCATCTGTTAATATTTCTCCTTTATGTGGATGATATTATACTTACTGGGTCAAGTGCTTCTTTAATGACCAGCTTAGTGAATGATGTGAAAATTATGTAGTTGCACAAGAACGATGCAGATCAAGAATAATTGAGATCAAAAGGTGATTTCATTGACAGTAAGAGCAAGTATTTATATGTTGTACAAGGAAAAAACTTTACATGATTAGAAATACAAAAAAGGGAAATATGTTACAAAGATGCTAAATTAGAAGGAAACTAAATTGTGAAACAATATTCTTCATATATTGTAGTTGATTGATGGAAGAAGGGAGATATTCTTCCCTTTATTCTTGATATTACTTCAATACCCCTCCCA
>BEHA01000047.1:10125-25574 GCA_002897215.1 Eschscholzia californica subsp. californica
GGGAAGAAATTCAAGTCAAGCCTAACTTGGAAGTTAACCGGTGGAATTGGTTAGAACCAAAAGGCTTTGTGAAAATATCAGCAACTTGATCTGCAGAGGGAATATGAGAGACCTGGATAAGACCACTTTCGAGTTTCTCACGGACAAAGTGGCAATTGAGTTCAATGTGCATTGTTCATTCGTGGAAAACTGGATTAGCAGCTACATGCATAGATGCCTTATTGACATAGAAAACCTGAAAAGGTTCTGGAATGGAAATCCGAACACCCTAGAAAAGGTATGTCAACCACTCGAGCTCGACAGTAAGGAAAGCAAGCGCACGATATTCTGCCTCAGCAGATGATCGGGAAACGGTTAGTTGTTTCTTGGATTTCCAAGACAACGGACTCACACCAAGCATTGTGAAGCAACAGGTAATAGGGCAGCTAGCCCAATCAGAGTCAGCAAAAACAGAAAGTGTCAAAGAACTAGAAGATGAAAGGAAGATCCCATGATCGAGGGTCCCCTTCAAATATCTTAGCACTCGAATCGCAGCATCACGGAGAGAAGTCGACCAATGAGACGTCTAAATGAAGGGGTATCGTCTAAAGGTGTACCATCTGTAGGTAATAATTTCAAGTGTTGTTCCATAGGAAATAAACTTGGTTTGGCTCCGAGAAGTCCAAAATCACGGATAATGTCTAAAGTGTATTTCCGTTGACAGAGGAAAACCCTTAGGGGACCTAGATACTTCTAGACCTAAAAAATATTGAAGTCGTCTGAGATTTTTAAGAGAAAATCGTTTCTCAAGACGTTGTCGAAGGGAGTCAATTTCCTTGTTGTCATTGCCTGTAATGATGATGTCATCTACGTAAACAAGAATATAGATAACAGCCGGACCATTAAAATAACTAAAAAGTGAATGGTCTGACGAAGATTGAGAAAAACCTTCGGCTTTTAAACCAGATGAAAATTTTAGCAAAACCATTGCGTAGAAGCTTGTTGCAAACCATATAATGATTTCTTCAAGCGACAAACTCTGGTATCACCTTTGTTGCTAAAACCGGGAGGAATGATCATATAGCCTTCTTCTTCCAAGTCTCCTTGGAGAAAAGCATTATTGACATCTAACTGATGCAACGACCATCCCTGGATAGACGCAAGGGATAAGAGGACACAAACAGTTACCAAGTTGGCAACTGGAGCAAAAGTATCATGATAGTCGACACCTTCAACCTGGGTATACCCTTTAGCGACGAGGCATGCCTTATAACGTTCGATGGATCCATCCAAACGATATTTAATTTTGTAAACCCACTTACAACCAATGGGTTTCTTGCCAGGTGGCAAGGAAGTTAGAGACCAAGTATTATTAGTCTCGAGGGCGGAAATCTCTTTAGTCATCGCATCACGTCATTCAGGAGAAGCAGACGCGATTTTGTAAGATGTGGGTTCGTCCGTGGTGATGACGGAAGTGAGAAAAACCTTATGAGAAGGACTAAAACGGTCAAAACTGATATAGTCGACCAGTGGATAAGGAGTGCGCGATGATGTCGTTTTTGAACTATAAAGAATATAGTCAGTCAAATGAGCAGGCGGATTCCTAACACGAATGGGTCGTGTAGGATTATCAGATTCCTCGGCGAGAGAGTCAAGTGGTGAAGTGTCACTGTTGGTAGAAGACAGAGGAGAAGCGGAAGCAGGAAAGTCTGAAGAAGATGCATTATTAGAAGAAGCTATATGCACCTCTACCGGAGATGGTGAAGATATATCCTCGCTGGAATCAGAGTGAGTTAAACGCTCAACCAAAGTATGAGCTGGTGACTCTATAAATGGCAAACAAGGAGAATAAACCGAAGGCGAGGGCGAAGACTCGACCAAAGGTGGAGGTGGAAAAATATTGGGTTGCGGCGGTGACCGGGAAGTGTGGGAAAAGGCATAGGGTCATCCATAATATTCAAAGGAGTAAAAGTTTGTGAGTCAGAAGAAATGTCAGTAATCGACTCAAAAGGAAATTTATTTTCAAAAAAAGGTAACATTTCGAGAGTCATAGAGGGTTTTAGTTTCTAGGTCATAAATGGTGTAACCCTTTTTTCCATAAGGGAATCCGACAAAGATTCCAACAAGTGTCTATGTTTGCATTCAACGACCCCATTTTGTTGTGGAGTATGAACGCAACTGCGTTGGTGGATAATACCATTTGCATGAAACCAAGACTGTAAGTCTTTAGTGAGAAATTCAGTTCTGTTGTCGGAAAGAAAAGTCTGAATAGGGCAAGTAGAGTTGGTTGCCGAATTAGAAGAAATGGACTTAATAGTCTTTTGATATTGTTTAATTGTGAATATGAAGAAATATTCTAAATATTTCTTAGACTCAGACTTGGACTGCATAAGAAATGTCCAAGTATATCTGGAATAGTCATCAACTAAGGGAGTTAATTCCTATATGGCCCCCTACTTTGTGACCAGCTTCCTTTATGGCCCCCAAATTTCTGTAAATTCAAATATGGCCCCCTATTTTCATGGAAATGTCATAACTACCCTTCCCATTAATATATTTTCAAAATAAAATTAAAAACAAAACCTAAATTCCCCCTCACTTCCCTATCCACCACTCATCTCTCTCCACGTCACCTCTTACTCCAACTCACCTCTCTCTCTCTCTCCAAGTCAGCCCTCTCTTCTCCGATGAAGGTTGTCGACCGAAAAATTTTCCGGCCGGTGACCTTCAAACTAAAAACCCCCTTCGCCGGAATTTTTAGAGAGAGAGATGAGTGAATTTTTTTTTTAAGTTTGAAGATCGCCGGCCGGAAAATTTTCCGGCCGGCGACCTTCATGAGAGTGCTGACTTGGAGAGAGAGAGGGAGGTGAGTTGGAGAGAGAGGTGACGTGGAGAGAGATGAGTGGTGGAGAGGGAAGTGAGGTGGAATTTAGATTTTTGTTTTTAATTTTATTTTGAAAATATATTAATAGGAAGGGTAGTTATGACATTTCCATGAAAATAGGGGGCCATATTTGAATTTACAGAAATTTGGAGGCCATAAAAGAAGCTGGTCGCAAAGTAGGGGGCCATATAAGAATTAACTCCAACTAAGGTGAGAAAGTATCGCTTATTTATGAGCAAAGAAACAGGAAAAGGTCCCCAATGTTGGGAATTACATGTATCTAATACATATCCTAATCATGTTACTAGTGTTGTAAGCGGAATCTCAATCATCATATGATTAAGACTAAATTGTCCAGGATCTATACATGAACTAATCTATGAACTAGAAGGAAGAAGAATACCTTTATTCGCTTTCCCACGAACTAAATTCCGACCAGTATTCAGAAGATATAGAGCTTCAAGTGTAGCTCCTCTACTTGAGAGACAAAATTTAGAACTTGAACTCCCTCCTTTCAGTCATCTAGGACCTTCTTAAAGGTAGAGATGAAGAAATCCTTCTTTTAGACTTTGATAGATAGATTGAGAACTTTTCTCTAAAATCTTTTCTCTCCAATAGTTGTGTGAAGAAAGGGATTTCATTATGAGAAATTGCCACACCTTTTCTGAACTCATAACAGGTCCTTATATAGGCATTACCTTAGTAGAGCTCTACTCAAATAAGGAATCTTAAAAGTCCCACAGAAAAGATAAGCATAAGTTAGAGTTTAAATCTAACTGGGATTCCCTAATTAGAACTAAACCCTAATTAGGGTTTCCCCTTAGTGTGGCCCGCCACAAAAACCCCTAATGGGCTTGTTTTGGCCGGCCCATACCCCGCATATGGCCGGCTAGGGCTCTCCCTTTAAGGGAGTCACTTGTTGGCCCAAAAAGTGGGTTTTTGCCCATTTCGGGCTTCCCTTTTGAGCCCGATTCTTTTCTATCTTTTAAGTATTAACAGACTGGATCATATTTATCTATATACTAGTTCCCATCAGTTTATTCTCACTGTTCAAGTTACCACTCTTATGTGTAACCCGTTGTAGGATCCGGTCTGTGTAAGCCGCGGATAACCGAAGTGATCCGACAATCGTAAGCGGCTTCTTGCTAAGCATTACGACTCGTAATTGAACCAGATTTATTGATCTTCCAAATAAGGTCATCATTATCCTATAAGCCAAATCGTACGCATTGCCGTCTTGGTTGAAGGACACTCCTTCGGAAGGTTATACCTTCAGACCTTTAGGATATATATTTCTACCAGGAAGGTCATACCTTCAGACTTAGAATATATCTCCTTCAGTCTCCCACTTGTAATTAGAACAAGTGCAATGCTCGATTCCCATGTCTTTTCATATCTCATCTAATACGTCACACTTTATTAGACTTTCTTGATCGAGAGGACAGATTGTCAAATCAAATGATTAAATATTTAATCCATTTGAGCACGACCATGCATTTTCAGTTGTCGCTACTCAAGTGGCCTAGAGATACTTTATCATACTCTCGTTAGGAAGACATATTCCATTCTTGTACTCCCACTCAGCTTAATGTCTATCCTGTCTTACCTGGCCTGCGTCTTTATAACCTCCTTTTACGGCGCGGCATTTGACGGGACCAAAGCTTGACATTCCTTACATAAGATGTGTGAATACTCATGTTTTGAGGAATCTCTCCAATTCGCTAAATGAGAGTCATGACGTTCATATCTTCAACTTTTGAAGCACTCTCACTTGGTGGGTTTCCAGTGTATCTTTATACACCCATGAAGTTGACTTGAATACCCTTATTTCTGTAGCCCAAGAAACAACGTTATCTTGTCAATCACTCATGCTAGTCTTCTTAAATAATTGTTGTCCAACCAATGATCTGGATTAGGGATATAATATAATGGAACGCTTCCATGTTCACTTAACAGGGTTTCTTCATTAGATCACGTATTTAATAAACCTGTATGGAACTTTCCACTATTTTGGACTGCCGTCTAAATTCTAAACCACAATTTAGATGACGAAATAAACTAATTTATTTCGGATAACAAGAGTTTGTAAAAGTGAGTTCCCCACGTAAACTCTTTTACGTGCCCAATTTTACAAGTCTTTTTGGGCAGTCTTTCGTGACCTTAATTCCTTAGATTCGTACATCTCCCATGTTTGATCTAAGGTGACAGTTTAAAATTTGTGGATTCAATCCATTTTTGGTTTCCACTTTGCCTATTATTATCGTGTTAAAGAATGCCTTCACCAGCTTTTACGATAATGTCAGTTTTCTTAAACTGAAACTAACACTTCCTAAGTCCTAATTGTATTTTCTTTCACTAGTAGAGTTTGCAACGACTCCCACTATGAAAAACCCTTTTCCACCTGGTTGTCCTTCCCAAAAGATTCTTGTCTTTGTATTCAAAAGATTGCTTTTATGACTTTCTTCAACTATTTACTTTTAGAGACTTTCTCCTAGATGCTCTAAATATCTTAGGAATTTCTCTGTTGTGTATGGGTGACGACATCAAATACTTGTGTATTTCTAGATGTGCGGGTAAATGTCGATCATCTTTATGATCTTATGTCTCGTGACATCAGTGTTTCCCTCTTGTCTGCCTTTGTTAATCAGAACTTCCAAATTCTGATTTCTTGCTAAGCAGTGTTCCATTAGAGATGGGTAGAATCTCTTTCTAAGAGTATTTCTAGTTAGCCCTTCTGAAAACTGTTTTTGAACGAGTCTTATCATTTGTTAATCTATAACTGTATAGATTTCAATGCCCATTTAATTTTATTCACCCTCGTCTGGTGTCCTATTGAGCTAGTTCCTTAACTTTTCTCAATACTAGTATGTCTCACATACATGACATAAAACAGTCTTGTTTTTCTCCCACTTACCCTCTTGTCTCAACAAGATTCTAACTATTCTTATCAGAAAATTAACCCTTGAGTTTCTTTACGAATGTCAGATACCAAGTCTTACTTTTGTTTCTTTTTGGCTTTTAACCAATTTTCAGAGCCCGGTTCTGCTATAGTTTTTGCGGGTCTTCTGAAGACTCACTGGGTTTTTGAGCAATATCGTAGAATCTTCTTAACTCTTCAAAGAAGTTACTTGGCGAGTTTATCGTACTCTAATTTGTTGTTCTTTTGTTGCTCGGTTCGAATCAGATTCGAATATTTCTCCCACTTGTCTTCTTGAATAACTCCTTTCAAGGAAGACGCCATCGGGAGCAACAATTCAATTTTGTTTCGATGTTGTGAGGGAAAAACCCCATTTAATTTCTTTTGAAGAAGAAACTCAGACCTAAATAAAAGAGTATTTTAGAACTTCTTCTAAAATCCATATTCGTGTGGAATTCTTTTATTTTCTTTAGCAGTTTAAGGTTTAGTGGGTATGCAGCTTGTATTAGACTATATTTGTTTCGGAAAACTTGTTATGACTAAGACTATTGATCCTATCAAGATCTTCAGTCATTTTGATTCACTACTTGATTCAGTTCAAGTTCCTAAAACTTCTTCTTAATTCGAGTACTTAGTTGATTCTAGTCACATTAACCATAATCTTATGTCTGACATAAGTACTAGTGATTAATTGACCTTTGTTTTGTCATAAGAGATCTTGTCAGACTAGTTAGTTTGAACCATGTTTATTCTTTCGAATTTCATGTTCATCCTGGTTGTCTGACTAGATTAGAATAACTAATTGAATCAATAGGTGTTTAATGTTTGTAGGTTGAAATAAGCATCTTTCTGAGAACATCATAAAATGTTAAAACTAACTACTTTATTTCTCAGAAATCCAATTCTAGAGAAGATGATCAAAGAAAAAGAAAAATACTAAAATCTAATAAAAGTAATGCCTATAGGAGACTAAAATCTTTCTAGAGCCTTCTCAGCAACTATTGCTTCATCTACTCTTTGTTAGGTTCGTCTCCTATCACTTAAATACTCAGCTCCCACTTGCTTCTGTCATTCATAATGAAATGAGCATTAGGTATTTAATACCTTTAGGGGAAATGTATTTAATGGAATCAACTTTTAACATTTTTACCATTTGCGGAAACTACCGTCCGTTTTTCTTGTCTTCCAGGAATTTGGGACAGTTTCTCTTCCAATGGCCTATGGCATTACAGTAGAAACACTTGGAGTCAGAAGAGGAGTTTTTGGTTTTGGCAACTTGTTTACCCTTTGCTTTGCCAAATTTCCTTTTATTCTTCTATTTCCCATCCTTTTTAAATCTTTTTTTCCTTCTGAACCATTAGAACTTCTTTCTTTGGTTCAGCTACTACGATATTCTCCTCGGCTGTCTGGAGCATTGCGTGTAGTTCCTCCAAAGATTATCCCATCCATTCATATTGTAGTTCGTTCTGAAATGATTGAACCCATCATGAAGTGAATGTAGGATGATATCAGTGGCGAAATGCCGGCCATGATCGACTCCAAGTCATGCTAGTTTCTCAAAAAAACTGATCATATTGAAAACATGTGGCCTTACAGGCTTACCTTTTTCAAGGCGGCAATTTAGTATTGCCTTTGACGTCTCGTACTTCTCCATTCCGGATTTCTTTTGGAACAATTCCCTAAGTTGTCCTATCATGGTGTAAGCATCCATGTGTATGAACTTATCCTGAAGATTGGGTTCCATGGTTGCTAACATTAAGCACGTTAGGGGCTCCGATTTCGTCCGAAGTATCTTTTCTTGATCCTTTTCCATTAGTGGATTCTTCCGTGATTATTGGAATAGGAGTGTCTAAGATAGCTGCATTGTTTTCGGATCGGAGGACGAATTCCGTTCCCATACTTTAAAGTTATCCCCGTTCAGCTTTTCTTTCTCAATAAGCCAACGAATGTTGACAGTTTATTTGCTTATCATAATTAAACTACATGTAAAGAACGCAAAGTGACTTTAAACTTGTTATCCTATCAAAATTCTAATTTTACCATATTATTCAAGAATCTTTTCCCTTGTTTGAATAATACGATTCTAAGATCCCATTTTTTCGAAGTTAAGCGTACTAGGGCACTGCCGTTAACTCCGTCGTCCTGGGTGAGTAACATCTTTACTGATCATACTCTCTATGACTTTTGGTTAATTAGTTTCACACTTGAGTGTCAAACTAATCCCTTGCCTCGAAATCCAAAACCCTTTTGCTGACTCGTTGAGTAAAATCAGTTTAGACGCGTAGACCTCTTCATAGATCTACCCGTATTGTCCCGAGGTAAAAGATGGCACCCTGCGGAGGCAGACCCACCATCAATAAACAAGGGCTCAACAGGTGTCTTATTTTTGGGTAGGCTTATACTCAAAATTTCTTTTAAGGGATTATTACGTATTTTATCAAGTTTGCGTTACTGTAAACTCTATCGTAACCATTCGTGACGTATACGTAAGTTTTTATGTGAATTTTCGTAAGGTTTTATCTTAAAACCCTAGTATAGCCTCCTAAAGGATCTTATCTTTTAGTTTAATTCTTGTTCGCCTACTGATTCGTTTGGATTTTCGTCCTTGAACCATCATTGATTACTCCAACTCGAATCATGATCGCATCATTCGATTCATCAATGGCTTCTATAGACCCTATACTCTAAGTATTATTCTAGCACATACTCGTTTGTGCTTGGAAACAAGAATCGTTAACTTAACTAAAGGCAATACTACACTACACATTCACATGTCTATATATACAAATATATGACATTTATAAAATAAAGTATGTGTCCTAGATTCGTTTCTAAATTTTGCTATGTCCCGTATAGCTAATTGTGGGATATTGTGACATTCCTATGTCTAATGGGCTTTTTAAGTCTATTTTCGTAAAATTCAGACTAATGGCCCATTTAGTTTCTCCATAATGACTTCTAATGGAAAAACTCTGTTTTGGGCTCTCGGATGGCCCGGGTCAATGTCGGAAAAATTATGTTTTAGAATCGGAAGAAGAAGTTAGAAAATCTCCCACTCGAGTCAAGGCCCAATGGGCTCAAGTTAAACTTAAAAAGACTCAAGTCAAACTTGGTCAAAAGTTTTGACTAGTCTCGATCTTAACTAGTTAATGGTCTGGATTTATAGGGACGGATGCCAAGACTATCTCGGTTGGAACATTTTGGACGGTAGGCCATCTCGGACTTCTAGTCCGAGACGTGCTTGGACGCACCAGACGCGTCCTAGACGTGTCTGGACGTTCCAGTCGTACTCTAGGTGCGTCTGGAAGCTTCCAGACGCATCTAGATGCGTCTGAACACGCATCTAGATGCGTCTGAACACGCGTCCCTGGTCTCGATCCTAGACCGAGACCAACTAGGAATCACAGACGCGTCCGCGATGTCCGAGAAACGAACGTCTCGGACCGTCCTAGTCCATCTCGGTCTGGGATGTCCGAGATTATATAATCTCGGACTCCCAGTCTGGTTGGGACTAGGAATCCCGGTCCTACTCGGACCGGGATTTCCTGTCCCGCGATTCTTGGTCTTGGGACGCTGTTCCGAGACCTGCTGGCCGGTCCGGACATATGTGGGTTTTTTTATTTTGTAAAAAACTCAATCCAACCGACTTCTTCCTTCTTCTTCCTACTTTTTTCATGGAAAAACTGATGTTTTCCATTATTCAACACCAAAACTACATGATTTTTGAAACCCGTTTTTCAAAATTTATAATCCGTTAGATCCGTTTTCGAAAACTCTTTTCAAAAACGTCAAAATCTAATGATTCTATGCATTGAACCTCTTTCTAATACATGTTTGATTATGTTTAAATCTAATTCAAAATAACAAAAGTTTTGTCCGTATTCAAACAATTATATCTATCAATCTAAGGTTTGAATCTAGTTCGTTCTAGCCAAAGATGGTTTTATGCAAATGGCTCAAGATGCCACTGTTGGGAATTACATGTATATAATACATATCCTAATCATGTTACTAGTGTTGTAAGTGTAATCTCAATCATCATATGATTAACACTAAGTTGTCTAGGATCTATACATGAACTAATCTATGAACTAGAAGGAAGAAAAATACCTTTATTCACTTTCTCACGAACTAAATTACGACCAGTATTCGTAAGATATGGAGCTTCAAGTGTAACTCCTCTACTCGAGACACACCGAATGTATAACTTGAACTCCCTCCTTTCAGTCAGCTAGGACCTTCTTGAAGGTAGAGATGAAGAACTCCTTCTTCTAGACTTTGATAGATAGATTGGAAACTTTTTTCTAAAATCTTCTCTCTCCAATAGTTGTGTGAAAAGAGGGATTTATTTCTGAGGAATTTCCACACCTTTTCTAAACTCATAGCTGGTCCTTATATAGGCATTACCTTAGTAGAGTTCTACTCAAATAAGGAATCCTAAAAGTCCCACAGAAAAGATAAGCATAAGTTAGAGTTTAAATCTAACTGGGATTCCCTAATTAGGACTAAACCCCAATTAGGGTTTCCCCTTAGTGTGGCCGGTCACATATGGCCGGCTAGGGCTCTCCCTTTAAGGGAGTCCCTTGTTGGCCCAAAAAGTGGGTTTTTGCCTTTTTCGGGCTTCCCTTTCGAGTCCGATTCTTTTCTATCTTTTAAATATTATCAGACTGGATCATATCCATCTATATACTAGTTCCCATCAGTCTATTCTCACTGTCCAAGTTCCCTTTAGGATATATATTTCTATCAGGAAGGTCATACCTTTAGACTTAGAATATATCTCCTTCACCCAAATGTCAGCATGAACTAATGGGAAAGGAAAAGTACTAATAGAAGTACTTTTATGAAAAGGAAATTTAAATTGCATTGCCATAGAAAAAATTGTGCAGTCATGCGAGTAGTCAAAGCGAATAAAATCAAAACGTTGAGATAAGTGTTTAAGACGATCCAAACTAGGATGTCCCAATCGTCTAAGCCAAAGGTCAAGCGACTTATGAAGAGTAAGTGCTGAAGATTTATGGCGTAAAATGTATAGATCGCCAACATCATCAGCCTGACCAATTAGGCGAGTTGTCAAGGTGTCTGTAAAGACACATTGAGAAGGTGAAAAAGTCGCAAGACAATGTAGAGATTTACATAATTGTCGTACAAAAATCAAATTAAATTTGAAGGTTGGGATATGATAAACATTGTCGATGTATAGAGACTCGAAAAATACCACTTTACCGATATGTGTAACCAATAATGTGCTTCCATCAGGAATCTGAACATAAACTGATGGAGGGGCAAGTTCAGAAGTACTGAAATGTTGTAAAGAAAAACAAACATGGTTCGAAGCACCACTGTCAATAATCCATGAAGTAGGGTGTATGGAGAGAATAGTTTCCGAAAGAAGTGTCGTAGCCGGAGGTCTAGGGTGACCAGTATTTTTGTAGGGGGAAAGAATCGTTCTTAATGAAGAAGAATGAATAGAAATCATGGGTCGACAAAAATTAGTTGAAAAACTCGAGAAAATAAGTTTGAAGAATTTGCTAAAAAGAGTCCAACGTACCACAATGGATGTAGTAATGTATTGGAAAAGGAAATCGCAGGTGCTAAAACCGGAAAAATCAAAATCGAAGAAAAATAGCGATGTGTTAGTTATATTTGATAGGAAATGCATCGTTGAAAACATATTAAAAGAGTAAGTACGGAAAATAAATTAAAGAAGTGACAAGTAAAGTAATGTTGTCGGTAGAGTCGACAAGAAAGTCACTGTCGAAAAAATGTCATATATAGACAAAATGAACGCAAACAAAAATGATGTTGTTGTGAAGAAATTTGACAAACAAATCATCGTCAGAATACCAGACGGATGAACATAATAAACATCATCAGTCAGATGAGAAATCATCTCCATTGCAAAGGGATTGTTGGAAACCACATTGTCAGTAACGAATGATTCGCTAAACATGATGAAAAGTGTATGAGAGTAAATAAACAAAATAATCACGGAGTTGGAAGTCCGGAAATGAGTCAATCAAAGAAAGTATATAAATATGAAAAGTGATGAAAGCGACAGTTCTGTAGGAAAACAGAAACTGTGACAAATAAAGTATTTCCGACAGTACTTTTGGTATCAGAAAAGTAACAGTACTGCCACAAGTATGTGAGACAGTTCTGTTGGAAAGCGACAATTCTGTAGGAAAACAGAAACTGTGACAAATAATATATCCCGACAACACTTTTGATGTTAGAAAAGTAACAGTACTGTCACAAATATGTGAGACGATTAGATCAACTTATGATCGAAAAAATGTTCGGAAAAGGATGGTCTGGCCGTGAGAAGGTGCGTTTGCTTGTTTAAATGTCAATGGAAGTCACAAACAAAACATTGTGTGATGTAATGAGGGCTACCAGTCTACCACCCTTGAAAGTATGAGTCAATCGATAACTTAAATCGATTGTTTGTGAAACTCAAAGAAAACTTAAAGAGAGAAAGTTTTTTTTTATTTGTTGAAAGAAAACGCACCTACTGTGAAAGCAAATCAATGGTGAGTGCTATGAGAGTGTCTAAATCACATATGAGGATGCTTTCAAGTGAAATCCGGCCTGATTTCAATTATAGTGTTAGAAATCTGATAGTTATGTGTCCGGTCAAGAACGTCGACTCATAGTGGAGGTTGTCGGGGATGAAGACTAGAACAACTAAGAATTGCTTTGTGCTAGATTTCAATTATAGAATTCAGCAAATCAGATAGTTATGTATCTGTTCTATTCTGGTATAAGGTGAATGTCAGACCTATTTAGGTCTGGATATATAAAAAAATACTTAATTTTGAAAACAAAATCATACCTAGTTGGGTCTACGGGTGGGAAAACGGTCCAAGAACCCGAGACCCGACCCGATCCGCCCGGACCGTTGCCACCCACAGACCGTCTGCAACCCGAGTCGGGCATACCCGGCTCGATGGCTCGGGCTTATAGGGTCGGGACTCGGGATAGGCCTTTAAATCCGAGTCCCGACCCGATATACCCGCCCGCTACCCGTCCGCTACCGGAGTCCGATAGTGAGCCCGATACCCGATTAAACGATCCGTCCGACTACCCTACTCGCTACCCAACTTAGGATCCGCGTGAAAAAGTTTAGATCCAACGACTGAGATGGGGCGCCTCTTCTAATTAGATCTCAGCCATTGGATCTAAACAACTTGGTCCTCATCTATTATAAAAACCCTCCCCCAACAGAGAAACCCAAAAATTAACCTAATCACTCTCTCTCTCCGCCTCTCTCTCTCTCTCTCTCTCTCTCTCTCTCTCCGTCTCTCTCTCTATCTGTATCTCTCTCTCTAACGAGTTACCTCTACGGCTTTACTAGTAACCTCCATCATCTATGAAAATATAATTCCATTAGTTATCCAGAAAAGGTGAAAGATGATGTTGGGTATTTGTTTATACGCAGATGATGTAACGATGAAATGACGCGGTTAAGCCTTTCAACTCATCCATAAGACTATGATTCCAGTAGTTAGTTTGTTTTTTTGTTTTGATTTCTAAGGTTGTATAATAGATCTTGACTCATCTTAGAACTTAGTTAAAAATATTTGTAATTAGTTTTTTTTATCTTTAAGTATTGATGATATGTAGATTTGGTATTACTGGAAAATGGTCCAAAAAGCTTTAGTGATTTTGTTTATTATTTTTCTTTGATCTAGGTTTTACAGTAATGTTGTAATTTCGTTATTTTCTTTATGTGATCTTGTTTGATCAAACCAAACATTTGAGATGGTTAGGGTTTTTACTTTTGTTATTTTCTTTATGTATTATTTTGTTATTACTGGAATAGAGCCATGAATGTTTATTTTTGTAAGAAGCTTGATTTCTAATATTTGAAAGTCTTAAGGAAAAGATGAAGAGGGTTTTAGAGCTTGTTTAGGATTTTTACTTTTGTAATTAATGGGATCTGAAACATTGCTGAAACTTTCTCTCTTCCTTATTAATCAAGCTCAATTGATAATTAAATTTTCTTATTATGATATTTTCTTGGACAGACAAATGTTCTTTCTTTTTCTTGTTGGTATTGGATGTTTGAAAGTGAAAGGAATGGTTAAAAAAACGACTTAAAATAAAATATTATTTAAATTGTTAGTTAATTATTATTATATTATTTCTCAAAATAACCCGACCCCGTCCGGGCCGAGTCCGATGGAACCCGCTCGGACAGGCTACGCGCACTGATATGTTGACTTCTGCCCGGCCTGATCAGCCCGACACCTAGACGCGGGCTAGGTATACTCGTGTCCGATCCGCCCAAGTCCGACTATATATTGCCCGTTCGAAACCGCCCGATTCCCACCCCTAGTTGGGTCTGGCTCTAATGAAAGAAAAAAGTATGTTAAAGGAAAAAAAACTGGACTGTGGGATGATAAAAAATTAATAAGAAAATAAGAATTCTTGCGCACTTTGTAGATGATTAATAAATCCCGAAGAAACGTTATGCTCTGATACCATGTGAAAATTATGTAGTTGCACAAGAATGATTCAGATCAAGAATAATTGAGATCAAAAGGTGATTTCATTGATAGTAATGAGCAAGTATTTATATGTTGTACAAAGAGAAAACTTTACATGATTAGAAATACGGAAAAGGGAGATATATTACAAAGATGCTAAATTAGAAGGAAATTAAATAGTGAAACAATATTCTTCATATATTGTAGTTGATTGATGGAAGAAGGGAGATATCCTTCCTTTATTCTTGATATTACTTCACTAAGTGATCTTGGAAAAGAATTTTCTATGAAACATTTGGGGACTCTTCACTATTTTTTGGACATAGAAGTTCATTCATGCTTTTCCTCTTCTTCTTTAAAGTTAAGTCAGACAAAATACATCACTGAGCTGCTTCATAAGTCTGATATCCTAGATAGCAGGCAAAGTTTAATTCATGCCTCCTATGGAAAAGGGTTTCAAAATTGGATGGAGATCCTATTGAGAATCCACTGTGTTTATAGAAGTGTTGTTGGTGGCCTTCAATATGCTATTATGACCAGAGCAGATATCACCTATGCTGTAAACTACTTGGCTTAGTTTACGCACTACCCTAGAACTACTCAACTTATATTACTGAAGAAACTCCTCAGATACCTTAAAGGTACTCTAGGTGTTGGAATTACAATTTCATAAGGAGACACATCTTCTCTCTCTTGCTATTCAGACTCAGATTGGGGAAGCTGCCCTGACTGAAGAAGATCAACAAGTGGTTATTGTATATTTCTTGGTTTTACACTCATTTGCTAGTCTTCAGAGAAGCAAAATGTTATGTCCAGATCTTCTACTGAAGCAGAGTACAAGGCCCTATCCTTAGCTACCTCTGAAATGTTGTGGATCTCTTATTTGTTGAAAGAACCTCATGTTAAGCTTCAGATGCCTATGACACTTCTTTGTGAAAATATAGGTGCCAAATATTTGGCATCTGATCCAGTGCTCCATGCCAGAACTAAGCATGTTGAGATTGATTTTTATTTTTAAGAGAACTGATTTTACAACAGACACTTGAAGTGAAGTTTGTCTCCACTGATGCAAATCTGGCAGATATCTTCACAAAGGGGGTTCTCTTCTATACTATAAGGTATATTCAAGACAAACTCATGTTTCTTACCACTTCGAAACATGTGTTTGAGGGGGGGG